>RJVU01018862.1:2363699-2399581 GCA_003731715.1 Anabarilius grahami
CACTGCAAAAAATGCTGTTCTTACTTAGAATTTTTGTCTTGTTTCTAGTCAAAATATCTTAAAGTTCTTAAATCAAGAAGAATTTTCTAGACAAGTAAAAATTATTTTCTTGTTTTCAGGAAAAATAAGTCAAAATTAAGTGAGTTTTTCCTTAAAACAAGCAAAATAATCTGCCAATGGGGTAAGCAAAAAAATCTTATTTCAAACTGAAAACAAGATTATATAGCTTATTTTTGGTTTGAAATAAGATTTTTTTGCTTACCCCATTGGCAGATTATTTTGCTTGTTTTAAGGAAAAACTCACTTAATTTTGACTTATTTTTCCTGAAAACAAGAAAATAATTTATACTTGTCAAGAAAATGCTTCTTGATTTAAGAACTTTAAGATATTTTGACTTGAAACAAGACAAAAACTCTAAGTAAGAACAGCATTTTTTGCAGTGTTGGGCCAACATTTAACCTAAACGCTGGGTTAAAACAACCCATTTGCTGGGTTTGTCCATTTTCAACCCAGTGTTTTATAGAGTGTACCAGTGGCGGCTACTGGTCTGTCAGAGAGGGGAAGCTCATTTTTGGCCTACATCATAAAATTGTCTATTTATTTAAAAGTAAATTCTGCCCTACGTTCCTTTTCAAGAAAATGGTCTGTGACCCTGTCGTACCAACTAGGAGTCTTTTCAAGTAAAAAAATATTAAACTCTGTAAAACTGAAACAAGGAATGTGGTGTATAATTGTGTGAAATGTATGATGAAAATCAAGCAATTTCGCCAAGCAAATATCAAAGAAATAGGTTGCAGCAGTTTTTATTTCGACTGAACTTGAGAAATCCGCGATGGGACTGAGCGCGAATAGCTTCAGTGATTCCTTATAGTACAGAATCGCTGTCAGTCAAAAGGACATGCAGTCTTTCGACAGACCCTCCAATCATCACGCAGAAGCTCGGAGTCCGGGCCAGCCCACTCCCCATTCACCCCCAGAGACGCTGAGCGTCCGTGGGCGAGACATAATCGCAGCGTTTATCCAATGACCGTCTAGTTTCGAAGTGCTGAAAAAAACCGTTCAAAGCAGCCCCATTGAAGTCAATGGACGCTGGGCTTCAATAGGGAAATGCACTGTGACGCTGCGGGAATGTATGAGAAGGAAATCGAGTCAGCCGACCTGCTATATGTAACTGATTCTGAACGAACTCGTCTTTGAGATGAACGTTTTCTAACGCATTTTTAGTCAATAAAATGTTAATACAATAGTACATATTTGACCATTAATTTTGTGACATTATAAGGGAAGCCGAGCTTCCCTTGCAGTCTTAAAGAAATCGTCCCTGGAGTGTACCAATAGAGAACAAGCATACTTGTAAAATATATAGCCTTGAATGTGCTGTAGGTAGGAAATGCTTTGGATTAAAATGTCTGCGAAATGAATTAATGTAGTAGCCAATTAACAGAATGAAAAAAAGAGAAAAAAACATTAACTGCATAGGTTGCATTTGTCTGCTGCAGTTGTGAAAATATATGTCCATTCTTTCCACACCATGACCTCAAGTATATGTCTGGTGAATACATTCATTGGATCTGTTATACAACCTGGGAGACAATCTCAATAAATGACACAAATGTAGAAGCTTCTGGTCATTAGATTATTCTCACACCCAGCCTCATTTATTGTAGGATGTCCTGGAATGGATTCTGAAATGGATATTGAATTCTCTCCCCTGGAGATTTCAGATGAAAAAAGAGCATGGCTGGAAATCGAATCATCTAGCGAATTGAAAATGCTGTGTAAAACTAGGATTTGTGTGAATTGCTAGAAAACATCACACACAGCACACACACACACACAAAGACCTTTGTGGGCCTGCACGAAGAAGTGGGGTCAAAGCTAACACAACAATTCTCAAGCTAAGATTTCGTATGTGCCATTCTTCCTTTATGGCTTAGAATAGTCTGGGCGCTGTCAACTCATATCTATTTAGTATTCAATATCAATATGGACCCCTGCGTCCATTTCCAAACCTCTGCTGTTCCTCTACCTGTAAATGTTGTTGTTAACAGGAATAATTGTTTAAAATAAAAGATCCTGATTTAAATTTTAGATACTTTATTTTAATTCCATGCCCCAGACAGCATGTAAAAAGCATGATCCAGTCAAACTAGAACATAAAGCAAAATGAACCTGAAGTGTTCTCTGAAAGAATCGATTTAGGTTAATTTTTTTTCTTACCTCCAGCCTTACTGCCGAATAAAACCAATTACACAGGAGCGGACTGGTTTCTGGGTGACAGGCTTTGAGCAGCGAATATGAAAAGTGTGTGCATTATGTGCTTGTGTTCAAGTTCAGAATGGGGCCACTTGTCTGTGGTATGAAAAGAAGGAGGTATGGGAGTGTGATCACAAGTATGCTATGCATAACATTTTCCTTTGTTTACTCCGGACCATTTTGGCAAGAGACGAAGAGCCTCAAATAATTTAGATGAGAAAATAATTGACAGAAAATAAATAAAATAAAACAAAACCGAACATGAGATGCTTTGGCTTCGTTTGAAACTATTTTTGTTGGCAATGGGGAAAAAACATACAAACTAGCTGGCCAAATTTTGTCTGAAATGTAGTTACTTGATATTAACTTCTTGTTTATAGAACTGTTGTATAAGCAATATGCTCTAGCTGGTGTGGCGCTGATATACACCAACAAATAATAGCGCAGATGGAGAAAGAAAAAAAACAACTTTTCTTTCATAACTGTGTCGAGTGAATATACAGTAAGGGTGTATCGTAGAAATTAGAGTTAAAAGTACTGTCGCTGCATTTCTACTAACCACTAAACTAACTACTGACTGTTTACTTAACTTGCTCACTCAAGTGGTAAATTAGACATCACTTTTGATTGGAGAATTTTAAATAATAAGAAATGAGAATAATAGGAAATGTTTCTAATCGCAAATCAGCATATTAGAATGATTTCTGAGTAATGATGCTGAAAATTCAGCTTTGATATCACAGAAATAAATTACATTTTGAAATATTTTGAAATAGAAAACTGTTATTTTAAATGAATAACTATGTTTTAAATTGTTATTGTTTTTACTGTAGCCTACCTTTGATCAAATAAATGCAGCCTTTTGAGCATAAAATACTTCTTTCTAAAATATTAAATAAATCTTACCGACTCAGAACTCTTACCAAAATCCTTAGTGAGCCAGTTTTTGGAGATTTAGGTTATGTCTGCATCCATCATTACAAAAGATTTGTTGACAAAAGAAAAAAAAAAGTTAAGCGATGATATACCCTATATAATCATTCTCATTCTGATTAGGGGGCTTTAGCTCACTTGTCTTTCATCTGAGCCCTTTAAGGGTATGTTTCCATGACAACGATGTACTAAAAACAGAAAATGTTTTACTTTGTACAGATGACGTTTTCAAAACTATCCTCGTTCACACAGATCCACGACCATTAAAAACGCTGTATTACGCATGCCAGACAAGTAGTTGGCGATGTCACTTTATAAAGAAAGACTACAGCAATACGCATTCTTTTACAGAGCACTCGCGCCAAAAGCGCATGCCTATCCACCTTATTTTTACAGTTTACTGCACTTTGGTATTCTTCTCGTTATTTCCCTAGCGACTAATACATAGGAAGTAGGGATGTGTCACTATTTTCGAATATTCGATTAGTTGATTTAATTATAGAATATCGAATAGGTTGTGCGATTGTCGTCTTTAAAAAATCCTCATGTTTTCAATGGTGACACGTTCATGTAACTAGAGGGTGGCGCGCGCTGCCAATAACGCACCTAAAGCTGCTGTAAATCAACTCTTAGACAACAGCAGAACATAGACAAGCGTGGCATATAACAGAGACGTTAAAATCAATGTTCACACGACACACGTGTCGTCATTCAAGCTGTTCACAATGTTATAATGCGTTTGGGCAGGCTAAAATCAATATGGCTTGAGGTAGGCTTGCTGCGACAGTCAGTGTTGCCGGTGTTCAGGAACAACATCGGTATCATCACTTGTCACCGCTCCCGAATTGGCGCTAATTTGAAAGTGAAAGTAAAATCCCCTCAGTCATTCATGGTGCGTGTCCACTATAAACCTGACAGCAACATAATGTCAGCCCAGATCCGGCCCACATCTGGTCCGTGTGTAATCCATATGTATCAGATGTGGGCCGGATCTGGGTCACATTATGTTGTTGTCTGGGAAGGCGCCGGACTGGACAAAAGCGAGGCGAGCGAGCGACACTGATAGTCCACTGGCGGAGAGCGAGCGTTTTCAGTTTATAACGTAGGAATTAATCTCTCTCTCTCCCTCTCTCTCTCTGTGTGCATGCGTGCGTCCATGCGCGGGAGGGGTGCGATTTTCGAATAATAATCGAATAATTCCCAGCGATTTTCGAATATTATTTTTGCTTGAAATGCCCATCCCTAATAGGAAGTCTCGCGCATTCACAGAAAACACATTATTTCTGCACTGAAAAATAAGGTGGATAAACTAAACACATAATACGCATGTGCAAGACGTCACCGTTTTCACAGATTCGCGTTTTTGCAGTTTACATGGAGATGATAATTGTATTGTATTGTATTGTATTTTATTTATATAGCAC
The DNA here is from genome assembly GCA_003731715.1 of Anabarilius grahami. Classification (NCBI taxonomy): domain Eukaryota; kingdom Metazoa; phylum Chordata; class Actinopteri; order Cypriniformes; family Xenocyprididae; genus Anabarilius; species Anabarilius grahami. Next base: position 2,368,314 of record RJVU01018862.1, read on the forward strand.
CAATTTAATACAACGTTAGTTGTCCAAAGTGCTTCACAGTGCCAAGAAAAAACTAAAGTAAAAAAAACAAATAAATAAAACAATACAAAACACACACATAACACACATTAAACATCACTCTCCGTCATTAAAACTTGCATTCAGAGTTAAGCAAATGTGATTTTAACATAGCTTTAAAAACAGGTAAAGATTTGATGGATCTAATAATGGTATCGCTTTCAAAAACTTTGATACCCGTTTTCAAAAGTTTGCATTTTCAGGCCACCAAAATGCCATTGGCGTGTAAATGAACTGCCAAAACGCATAAAAAGTTTCAATTTTTAGTTGAAAACGGTGTCGTAAACAGTCCCTAAGTCTGACTATACAGTCTCTCAGGGTTACTTTATAAGCATTCACACTTGTTTGTATGTAAAGTGTACACATATTTTTAAATGTATATTTGTCATGGTTTTGCCAGGTTCCACAGTCTCACAATCTCCTGAGCATTAACCAGTCACACCTGTTTCCAGTCATCTCACCAATCTCCAGCACTATAAGAGCACACATGCACTTCTCACTCCCTCACTGTCTAGTCTCCAATGTGGATGACGCCTCAAAACCTGAAAGACTCTTACCTGTTCTCCTGTGACCATTAACTTTGTGACTCTTCCTCAATCTCCAGTGTCTCCCTCGTGTTCTCCAGCAACTCCTTTGATCCCTCGCCATACTTGCCTGCTCCACTTACCTCTTCCCAGCTCCTGGAATCCACCAATCTCTATTCAGGGAAGTGTACTCAACATTCAGTCTATCCATTCCTGTGCTCCCTCAAGAAACCTGGTAAAAGAGAAAAGACCGAAAGAACAGAATCAAAGTATTGGGGAATACGATCAACAATCACATTATCTAATTTCAAATTTCCATCACTCGCATAAGCGCCATGACTATGTCAGAGCTTATTCATTAACCATTAAGCCACAGCTCTGACCTCATGCAGATAAAATAAATATTTTATTTTCTTCAATCGTGAAAGTTTATATGTAATTTCACAATAAACAGTTAATTTTCTAAATTAGACTGGTTATGTTTGTACCACAGGTTAGTGCTAATGTACAGTTTGAATTAAATATTATTGACTCATGGAAGTAGGAATGATTAAGAACATGTAAGCACTTCTGTCTCCATCAAACAAGTTGATGTTGTGTTACATTGTATAATCACCTCTTTATGTCCTCTTTTGCCTAATGTGTACCTGTTATTGCCACCCTTTATCATTTTCCATTTCCCGGCACAGGCAAGGACAAACACTGAGGGATATATCTAAGCATTGGCATTGGCTTACTCATCAAAAACCACTTGGAAATCAATAAATGAAGCACAGCCAGAATTACAAATGACGTTACAATGTGTCTTCAGTCTTCATTTTACTGATATAGCTGTAGTTGATTCACCTTTACTAATGTCTTTTGACTTGGACACTTTCAAACAGCAGATTAACACCGGCCTAGCAACATTAGCACCTGGTCTTGCTATATACAGTGTTTAGCCACCAAGTCAAATATGTAAATAACTGAAGTACTGTGCCTGAAAAAGGTTGAGAATGTGGTTGGCATTGAGATGGCCAGTCTGCAAGCGTGATGAGTGGGGTTTTCCAATTTCATCCTTCCACAAACTCACACACTTGACATTTCTCTGATACAATCCCAGAGACATCTTTGAAGAGCATAAAGCCTTGCAGAGACTGTTTCTGTTTCCACCTCATTGATTTGGAAAACGGCAGCGATGAAGGCAGCAGGGTAATTAACAGATTTGCAAGAAGCATTGTAAAGACAGCCAATGAAAGTCTTCTGGCTTATTATCTATAAATAGATTGGAACTAGTACTGAGGAATTTAAAATGTGCCATTTTACACTTCAGCAAAACCTCTCAGAACAAACTGCTGTGGCAAAAGGCAACTTGAGGAAAACAATTTGGTAATTTTCAGAACATTTGTAAACATTTTACGAGTAGCATATTCCAAATAAATAAGTTTAAATGGTCTTATATCTGGAAGAAAAAATAATCTAAATAAAGATAATAAAGATCTCCATAAATTCAATGTTGTATTTTATTGACATCCAAAAGGCACAAGAAACAAAATACAATATAATATACAGATTATTTTGTGTCAGATGAATGTTGCTGTCATATCTGTATTCTGTAATAATAATAATAATTATAATAATATGTTGTTGTTATTGTAAGATACTGATATGACAGCATTGTGCTACATTTTCAAGTTTATTTAACTAAAATAATAAATTAAAGTAAATAAAGATTATTATTAATATTATTTGTGTTAGCTTAAAGTTTAAATGTCATATTTGTATCTTGTAGTAATAATAATGTTGATGTTGTAAGATACTGAGTTGACAGTATTGTGCTACTCTTTCATCAAATACAATAAAATAAATAGGAAATATAATAATAATTATTATTATCATTAAGAAGGTTTAACACACTATTTTCACATCTGTATCTTTCTAAAATGTACATAAAAAAAGTTTAACTCAAAATCTAAAGATGAGAAAATCCCCAAATAGCCCTCTCTCCCCTACTAGCCCTCTCTCATTACTAATGCTTGTAGCCATAGAAACCTAGAGCCTACTGCGACATAAATAAATGGAGGACAACCAAACTGATGGATAGTTTTGTATTTATGCATTTATTTATCCATATGTTTCCATTCATTGAGTAAACAATAATATGATGACTGCAGTGTGTATTTGCCTTTGTGGGATTTTGGTAAACAACTGTACAGATGTATACTTCATGTACACTCACACAAGCCCAGACTCGCACCCCAAAACAGACCCACATCCACATAGTCGCATTCTTATTGTATGTAAATGCAAACAAACACTGTCTGATCCCTGATGTTATTCTTAGTATCAACCATGAAATGGAACTACTTCCAAAACTGAAAATATGCTTTTTTTTCCCATAAAAGAAAGAGGAAACTTCTGTCTGTCAGCAAAAGCATTCTTTCAAAGCATTTAGGATATTCTTTGCTAAAGAACCGAATGGGTAGGCATAGATCTATATTAAATTTGTGTCTGGTACTCCAAAGGTTGCCCTAACTTTAACCTTCATGGCTTACATTAATGTTAAAGGTAGGGTAGGCAATTTCGGAGAGGCTAACAATAGCAAGCTAGCTTTGAAGCATGAGATCCAACCCTCCCTCCAGGTAGAACGTCACGGGTTGTCATCTCATAATTACAGTTATGACATGGCGTGAATGCAGCATAAGCTCATTGTTTTGGTTCAGGAGGAAATGTAAAAGGCAACTGTTTGTAAGTCACTTTGGATAAAAGCACCGGCTATAAATGATTAAATGTATATGTAGGCGGCTGCTGTTTGTTTTTGGTGCTCGGTGCACCGTGACTGCATTTAACTCCAATTATAGACATATATACTCACGAACTTCCCTAAGCACTTCCCCTCAGGGGAATCCCATTGCCATTTGAAGTGCGTTCAACTTCAAGTGGATGAGGAAAGTTTATTTGGACAGACCCTTAACCCTCGATTTTGACTGAGGGAGTGAGTCTACTCAACATGTACGCTTTAGACAGATCCATAGACCACAATGCACTATGATTGTGACGTCACAGCAGATCGTGCTTAATTTACCCCCACCTAACACACTCAATGATAGTGGAGTTATTTTGACATTTAAAGGATTAGGACAAGGAATAAGGGTCTTATCTAGCGAAACGATCGGCCATTTTCTAAAAAAATTAAATGTATATACATTTTAACCACAAATGCTCATCTTGCACTAGCTCTGCGATCCACACGCATGACATAATCATATTACAAAGGTTATGCGTTATGTAGGCGGAAGTACAGATCCAGTGTCTACAAAGCGAACGTGTAAAGATTAAGCCAAAAGCCCTTTACAAAAAAAGGTAAAACAACAATTTTGAACGATTTTGAAGTTGGAGGAGAAAATGAGATGTTTTTTGCCCTACCGCGGTACTTCCGTCTACGTCACACGTGACCTTTCAACGTAATGCGTGGCACATCGCAGAGCAGTGCAAGACAAGCATTTGTGTTTAAAAGGTATATAATTATATATACATATATAATAATGTATATAAAAATGACTGATCATTTCTCTAGACAAGACCCTTATTCCTCGCCTGCGGGATCGCGTAGAGCCCCTTAAAGCTGCACTGAAACTGCAATTTGGACCTTCCACCACTGAAGTCCACTACATAGAGAAGAATCCTGGAATGTTTTCCTCAAAAACCTTAATTTGAAAAAGGAAATACATGAACGTCTTGTATGACATGGGGGTGAGTAAATTATCAGGAAATTTTCATTCAGAAGTAAACTAATCCTTTAACCACATTCAGGGCCGGCCCAAGTTTTTACGGGGGGCTAATCAGAATTTTATTTGGGGGCCCCTCGGTTAAAATAACTTAAGATAAACAGTATCTTCTTAGATAAAAAAATAAATGTAAATGTACAAAATGGACAATATTAAATTAAATACTTAAATAATGACATAACATTAACAGTTCAGATGGACCTGTAGGAAGATAACAATAATAAATTAATGAACAATAAAGGAATAGTTCACCCAAAATGAAAATTCTCCCATCATTTACTCACTCTCAAGTTGTTTTAAACCTGAATGAAATTCTTTCTTCTGCTGAACACAAAATAAGATAGTGTAGATAGAGAGTGAGTAAATAATGAATTTTCATTTTTGGGTGAACTGTCCCTTTAAGGACAAGGGCAGAATGTTTACTATTAGGCGGCTGTTACTTTAAGACACAGAACTGACAGAACTGCATCTGATTGAATAAGCGCTGTAAAAAGCTGTAATTTAATTTGCTCTTGGGGGCCCCCTGGTGGCAGTGGGGCCTTAAGCAGCTGCTTAGTTCGCTTATAGGGAGGGTCGGCTCTGACCACATTTAATACTTGTGGCTACCTTAAGCGGACTGTTTTTTAAAACACAGTTATAGTTTATTTTATCATTATCTACTAATATATTTATATTTAATATTTGTTTATATTTAATTTTTAACAGCCCAAGCATGCAATATAAGCAATAACTTATATCTGAGTGAATGAGATGGAGGGAAGTTAGCGAGGGAAGGCATAAACGCAGCCTCTGCATAGCCTTTCAGAACCCGCTGATGACATGTGATGTCTGCGCGAAAAAGGTGTGCGGAGGAATGGAAGTATATATATTGACGAACATTTTTGTGTCGTGAGACTTCCACAGAGGATATATGTAAGTGTTTTAATATTTAGACCACTTCTATTATTGATTGCTATCAGGATGTGAAGAGAGTTCTTACCAGAATAACAATAAGTGTTTATAAAACAAATTGCCTACCCTACCTTTAACCTTTAAAAAAAAAATAAAAAATCAAATCTGTTTGTGAATATTTTGATGACCAGCCACACCAGCAATTTATTCTTGCTGGTTTATTTTCCTCACAGAGAAGAGTAAATATTGTCCACGCTCACAGAAATTGACAGAGCATCATATTTAATGCTGAGACAGGGAATTGTTTCTTGCTTTGCCTCACAGTTGATCACTGGGTTGTAACAGCTGTTGCCCATAGGGAACCACAGACACATAAGAACAACACAAGTACAATATAATAGGAGTGGTGGTGACTATTCCCAAAAGAAATGTAGTATTTTTTTGTGATAAAGTATGTTTAAGAGCTGTTTAAATAAAATTGAATTCATTTAAATCAAAAATTAATCAAAACAAAATTAATTTAAAGGATTAGTTCACTTTCAAATGAAAATTACCCCAAGGTTTACTTACCCTCAAGCCATCCTAGGTGTATATGACTTTCTTCTTTATGATGAACACAATCAGAGATATATTAATAAATATTCTGATGCATCTGAGCTTTATAAAGGCAGTGAGCGGAATCAATGAGTATTAAGCTGAAGAAAGTGCCTCCATCCACATCCATCCATCATAAACGTACTCCACATGGCTCTGGGAGGTTAATAAAGGCCTTCTGAAGTGAATCGATGCGTTTGTGTAAAAATTTAAAAAAAAAAAAATCCATATTTAACAAGTTATGAAGTAAACTATTTAGCTTCCGCCAGACCGCCTTCCGTAACTTACGAAGAAAGTGTAAAACTCTTGCAGTTCAAAAGCTTACGCTACAGCCTACGCCTTCCATCTTCAACTTACAGAAAAAGCTGACGCGACGCCAGTTCCTTTTTTTTTTTTTTTTCGTAATTTGAATACGGAAGGCGGTCTGGCAGAAGCTAGATATTTTACTTCATAACTTGTTAAATACAGATTTTTTATTATTTGTTTTTTTTTACACAAATAAATGCACCCGGACCCGTGTGGAGTACGTTTATGATGGATGGATGTGGATGAAGGCACTTTCTTCAGCTCATACTCATTGATTCCGCTCATTGCCTTTATAAAGCTGGATGCACCTCATATACACCTAGGATGGCTTGAGCGTGAGTAAAGCATGGGGTCGTTTTTATTTGAAAGTGAACTAATCCTTTAAATCCATTAAAATGATCTATATACATATATATATAAGTTTCTGAATATAACATTTTTTTTATAAGTGTGTGTGTGTTGGTGTGTAAAAGCATATTGTCTTCAAGCATATTGTGTATTTGGTGTCTATTTGCATTTTCGAACTCAACCTCACTGCTTGTTCCTAATTGGAAATGGTGAGGTGACAAAGTGAGGCTGGTGACAATATAAATCATACACATGTAGCACGTTGAGTCGTGATTCATTGAACCCAGCATGAGTCAACAGCAGCATCTCTGAACACATGTGCACTGTGGTTATATATTACAAAACCTTCAGACGGGCACAGCTGACATGCTCCTTCCACTTAATATCACCAACCTTGTAGAGGAACAACAAAAGTCCTGAAAATCAAACCTTCAGACCTTTTGATAAATGTTACAACACATTTCAATGTCAAGAATCAGACAGCTTTTCAGACCAGAATAAAACAGACAAGACAAATGATTAGTGCAAGCCTGGAGACCGTCGAGTTGTCTTGTCTGTTGTATACTATTATAAGATTGTTGCAACAGATGACTTTTATTTGACTTACAATTACTTTATATCATGCAGTATAGTTAATTATGATTTATTTTAGTTTAACAGAAAAGGCACTAGCAAACAAAAAATGTCTCATTATAGGACAATGTACTATATTAGGTGAAGGTCAGGCTAAACAGACAAAACCCCACATCTGGCTTAAATTAGAGAGACCATACAGTATATGTGTTGTTGTTCCACCAACGTGTGTGTGTGTGTTTGTGTGTGTGTGCACGTTTTTGTGACATATCAGGACACAAATGTGTATAATGACATGGGTATGACATAGGTATTACAAAAAGAGGTGACTTATGAGGACATACCCCATGTCCCCACTTTTCAAAAGGCTTATAAATCATACAGAATGAGTTTTTGTGAGAAAGTAAAAGTGTGCACAGTTTCCTGTGATGGTTAGGTTTAGGGGTAGGGGTAGTGTAGGGGGATAGAAAATACAGTTTGTCCAGTATAAAAACCATTACGCCTATGGAATGTCCCCACAATTCACAAAAACGAACGTGTGTGTGTGTGTGTGTGTTTACTTATCCTTAATGTACTGCATGTCATTCATAACCTGTATATAACCTTCTTCTATGGGATATAAACAAAAACATAAAGATTTTTAAATAATACTGTTCTGGGTTAGCCTGACTTCGTCATACTCATATTCTAGGCAGAATGTGAGTGTGATACTGCTCCATTGCACTTGAATTATGGGGCGTGTCTTAACCGAACCAGTAAAAAAAAAAACTCTGCACTCAATTGGATAGACCTACAACCAATCAGAGCAACACAGTAAGTGACGTATGTTGAGCGACGCATAGTTGTTAACAGAGTTCAACTGCACGCACGCACGCTGGAACTGGAAGAAGTAGGAAAGTAATGAGTGTAAACGATCTTTGTTCGTCTTTTAAAATTAATGCGCTGTCGATTTCTTTTATTACAGACGTGATAGCGGAATCTAAACATCTTACTTCTCCAGCTGCAGTCATCGTTGGTGAAAACCAATTCAACCCAAGCGCTCTTTGATGACGTGGGTGGTTACGTAACCGCAGATAGCCTGTCCATCATCGATTAAAGCCCGCCCTGGCAATTTGATTGGCTCGGCCTTCTGGGAGCCGAGCATAATTACTCCACAATGGATCGAGTCCAGACCGAACTTCCCGTCCAAAAAATGTTGTGGGCGGGGTTCGGGCTGGCACCCAGGCTAGTTCTGGGTAGCATTTCCCAAAAACCTTGTGAGCCAAATTTGATCGTAGCTCCATTGGTGGATCAACTTAAGCTTACGATGCTTTTGGGAAACGCAGCCCAGGTTATCATTGACTTCATGGACAGACACACACACACAAAAAAATGGACATTTCCCAAAATATCTTCTTCTATGTTCTACAGACTGTAAAGTGTTGTAAAACATTGCATTTTATTGGCTTCAATATTTAATAATAAATTATTGTAATGTATTATAGTATAGTAGTTTATGTAACATATGTTCCTTACATTTTTTAACAAGTGTAAAGAAAGATTATTCAATAATACATGGAGACAGTTACATAATAAACAGCTTTATTTATTTAACAGATCATTTTGTAATTATATTTTATCATTTTGTTTAATAAATTTAAAAAAAAAATTCTCTTCACATCTAGTGGTGTAATTATAACATATTTGATTCTAAATAACTGGGCCTGGATAAATATGCAACTCAGAATCTTTTGGGAGACTAGCTGTGAGAGCTATGATTCATAATGACAAACAGTTTTAATATTAGTATAAGTACAAGTATAAATATTCATGCTCAAGATGCCACTTTTTAGAACACTTGTAGACAGATTATCATTTCTGAGATCATGCCAGCTTTCAGAAACAGTATATCACCATTGATAAATACTCTCTAAATGATTAAAACAAAGATGAGAAACAAAGATGAGGATAGCCTTTCAACAGCTTTGTATCAGGGTATCTTTGTATTAAATATCTTTGTATCAGATTTGACTTTTCTTCTTCTTCTTCTTTTTATATATGTAAACTTTTTGATGTCTTTCTTGTCTTCTGCTCTAGTAAGAATGCATGGTTTCACGAATAATTGCTGTTTGCAGAACACATCACTTGTATATCAATATAAACTATTTTTCAAATAAGCTACATGTACTGCCTTTACTCGAACAGAAGGAGCTAAAGGAATGCGACCACCTTCCAAAACTGCTGAATATGAGAATCATGTCTTTGAGCCTGAGTGCAGGGGTTGTTTTTGCTTACCTTCACACTACATTTGCATGTGATATTTACTCTCAAGTTGCACTAGTCTGCTCAGATCAGAAGATTCACATATTTACATACTTTTGATTTCCTCCTTTTTCATATTTTACTTGCTATTGATTAATATTACCCTGTGAAAGAAAAACCCATCTATAAAGTTGTCTAACATGATAAATGGGGCCATGTTAGCATGAAAGATGGGAAATGCAAATGATTGATCTATTTAGTGTGTGGATGTCTTGGTAGGGAAATACTATGTGTGCGTGTGAGGAATATCCATATCTTCCAAGACAGGAAATTCTGATCCCCCATGTGCCTTTGCCCAAGCAAGCATTTTACAACAGGGAATTAAATCTCAACTCAGACCACCTGGGTGTGAAACAATATAGTAAATTGCAGAGATAAACATGTCTTTTCTTTGAAACGGGGGCGTGGGGTTTAGGGAGTTCAGAATAATTCATATTCAGCAGATGAAACAACAATCAAGAGCTTCATTAAATGAGTATGTCGCTGTAAATACTTTAAGTCAGTCTACTATCTCTTAGATCTCTTGTTTTAGAAAACCACATTGAACAGTAAATCTATGTGTCTCTGCCAATGAGAGCATGTGAGATTGTGGACTGTTGAAAAGGCAGCCAGTCATTGCCATCTCAAAAGGAGTTGTAATACAAACATGGAAGTAAAGTCTGTTGTGAATGGTAATAAACAATTTTATAAAGTTTGTAAAGTTAAATTTTCCATGCTGTATTTAAAAAAATAATAATAAATAAAGGGGTAATGAACTGCTTTTTTATTTTATTTTATAATGTTCTTTGAGGTCCACTTATAATTATATTTGATATATTATGTTTGATTTTTACATAAAATTTTTTTTACATTTTTTTCTAAGCTGTATTTGATCCTCTCTCTGAAACACACAGTTTTAGGCATGCCACATGCATAGTAAACACCCACTGCTATGATTGGGTAACAGTTTTCGCATATTAAAATCATTGTCAACATCCCTGCTACATGTGTGGGATTTTTTTTGAAAACCTCCAATGTTCACCTACATGTTTGATCCCGAATCAGAAGACAAACCTACACATCAAATACTAAGAATCAGTAGCAGCTCCTGACCATACATTTAGGTAGGGCAAATTCTGGGTTCTTAGCACTATGCTTATGATAGGCTAAACATTTTTTGTAAGCTTTATATTCTAATCGCTGAACACATGCAGAGTGCTTTTGGCAGAGGTTGCATTACTCAGCCTGAGGGTGGCGCTCTAATGTTGATTGACAGTCTTTAAGTACACACAACGCAAGTCAAGTCACATTTATTTATATAGTGCTTTTTACAATGCAGATTGTGTCAAAGCAGCTTTACAGTGATAACTGGTATGTAATTTTTGCTGCACAGCAGCTCTTAAAGAAAATGGTGTCATTGTCCAGCTTAAGTAAATTCAGTATTGATTCTTTCCGTTGTAAGAATCAATAGTTATTAATTTAGTTAATATATCTATATCAGCACTGGAGTAAACAGTGATGTCATCATCCAGCTCAGCTTAGTTCGCAAACAAGGGTATTGATGCAGGCAGATCAAAACATTGTTGAATATCAAATGTCAAGTGTCCCCAACTAAGCAAGCCAAAGGCGATGGCGGCAAGGAACCCAAACTCCAACAGGTGACATCAGGTGGCAAACAAGGTGTTAAAATGGAGAAAAAACCTTGGGAGAAACCAGGCCCAGTTCTCCTTTGGCCAACAGCGAACAGTGCATGATTATGATTCAGGCGGCTTTCAGAAGTCTGATTGGGATCGGAACAGTCAAAGTATTTATTCCAGTTCCATCTGGTTGAGGATCATATTCATCACGCCTGTATGGGACGGTTTGTTGAGGAACTGTGCCACTGGCTGTCGTGTCGATGAGGCCTTCACGGGATGATCTAGTTGACACGATCTCTGCTGACACTTAAGAGCTGCATTGTCGTCTTGTCTAGGCGCAGATCCTCGATCTCACCTGGATACGGCCCGGATCCGGCTGACTACGGTAAACCTCGGGATAAACAGAGAGACTAATATTAGCGTGGATGCCATTCTTCTTCTGATGTAGCGAGTACATCTAGTGTTATAGGAAGTGTTCCTGGTTCCGGCAGACCTAATTTATGCAGCCTAACAATCCTTTAACGGATTTGAAAACATAAATTGATAATGTGTTATGTGTATGCCAAGGTAAAGAGATGCGTTTTTAGTCTAGATTTAAACCGACAGAGTGTGTCTGCTTCCCGAACAATGCTAAGCACACATGATTGCATATTGTTATATATTGCAATGCTCTGCCAATTGAGCTACGCGAAACCCGAAATATAACGCAGATAAAAGTGAACAATGCATTAAAATGAAAGTGTCCTGTTGTCGATAGGGGCACAACTTTAACAAACGCTCCTATGGGTCGTATTTCATGAATTAAAATGAAAGTGTCCTGTTGTCAATAGGGGCGCAACTTTAGTAAACGCTCCTATGGGTCGTATTTCAGGGAAGTGACAAACGGCCTATATAGGCGTATTGGTTGGGAACATGTTGCTAGGAAGATTGTTCCAGAGTTTAGGTGCAAAATAGGAGAAGGATCTACCGCCTGCGGTTGATTTTGATATTCTAGGTATTATAAACTGGCCTGAATTCTGAGATCGCAATAGACGTGAAGGACTATAATGCGTTAAGAGCTCACTCAGGTACGTACTGGGGAGCTAAACCATTTAGTGCTTTGTAAGTAATTAGCAAGATTTTAAAATCGATACGATGTTTAACAGGAAGCCAATGCAGTGTTCCTAGTACTGAGCCTTGTGGTACTCCATACTGAACTTGTGGTCGATATGACATCTCTTTGTTTACTACTACAAACTGATAAACTAATAATGCCAACATAATTTTCGAGTCTATTTAAAAGAATGTTGTGATCGATAGTGTTAAATGCAGCACTAAGATCCTAATGAGAGCAGTCTAGTACTATGGTACAGTCTAACCATAGTACGCACGGATAGAATTGCCTTAATGTAGCACTCATTGCCTCTGAATGTTGTTTTAAAATATTAAACATTGTGGAGAATGTACATACATAAAACAGACACAACAGTACTATATGAAAGCTATTCACACTAGCATATTTAAACTAAATGATTTAAGCTTTCATCAATTTGATACACTAGTCCACATAGGAAGAACAGACATGCTAGTTACTGACCTGATGCAGACTAATATATACATAGCTGAAGTGAATTGATATTGTCTTGGTCTGGAGCAAGGTTTATGTAAGATAACATAAAAATAAGCGGGGCAGTCTGAAATCTGCCCAAATGGCTCTATATTAGAGTGTGCTGCAGTTCCATTTTCCACCATAGATTTACATTGGAAAGTTGGGGGGCGCTGTAGAGCTGGGGAGGGCTCTGAGACCGGCTGCCCTGCTTAGTATCATTATACATGCCTAAACCGTATGTTAAATTTGAAAGGGGGCCTATTATGCAAAATTCACTTTTACATGGCCGTTTGAGCAGCACTGTCTGCCATTGTCTCGACGCCGGCCCGGAGCAGCTGTTGCGTCAAGAATGTCTCGTAAGCGATTGAGGTGTTTCGCTGTTAGATGTAAGAGTGAACATAACAGTCTTCATTTACTCCCGACATCTGAGCCTCTGAAGTAATTTTGTTTTTGAAGGGAATGCGCCATAGATCTAATACACACGTGATTTCTGTCCCTGCTGTTTATGTTCACAGACATAAGTGACTGTGTTTGTTAACTTTGTGTGTTTTTGACATAACCTTGTGTGACAATTTAAACACAATAAGACATGAAAGAGAAGTTAGTTTAATAGTCATGAGATGTGCCGTCTGACAGCCAGCTTTCTGTGCGTGTGCTTTAGATATGTGCACTCAGAAAACGATAAATAAGAAGTTTAAACTGATATAGCTTTAAAACGAATGCAGATAATAAACTTTCATGATGAAAGAGAACTGCAATGTCCATAAGCGTGATTGCAATAAAGATGTTAATCAAAACCAAGCAAATGTTTTGTTAGTATTTGGCAGAGCATCCGATGCAGGCAGGAACTGTTGAAGGAAGCACTGTCCTGGAAAGGGGGCGGGGAGCATCATCTAATTTGCATTTAAAAACCAACCCGATCTCACGGCAAATCGTACGTATTTTACGAGGTGGCTACAAGGTGTTTCCCTTTAAGACACAATCTATTAAAGCGCTTATAAACAACAAATGTAATATTTTTTTTTTTTTTTTTTTTACAATTTGTTTTAATGCAATAAATGTCAATGCAAAAAACAACAACAAAAACAATGCATGACTAATATTATATATTAATAATATAACTAATGTTCTATATGTTGTTTTATAAAATTTTTTTTAGATTTACACTAGCTTCTACAGTGCTTGTCTGTATAAACTGCAAGGGCATTGGCTGAACTTCTCCATTTCATTAATAGCAACATTGCTCTCACCTTGAAGAAATATGAGATCACTTGTGATATATAGCTGTCAAAGCATTATATGACAGTCACATTTATTGAAAGAACACATTAAGGATAGATATTGGTCTGATGATACAAAAGCACTATATGAATGATCTAATGAATATCAGACTTCAGATAGCTCAGGGTCATATGAACGTTTCAGTCTGATTTTAAGGGGCAGGAAGATGTACTGCTTGAGTTTCACCACATCCTTATTAAACGGAAGGACAAAAAAAATGAAAGTGCAGGGAAATGATACTTAACAATTCAATGATACACTAATTTACAGGAAAAAGAACTAAAGAAAGGAAACCGAGAAGAAAGAAAGAAAGAAAGAAAGAAAGAAAGAAAGTCAGTATATCACTTCTATCTCCCTAACCTGATAAACATTACACTATCTAGTCTCTTGAGTCTTTCCAATTGCTTGGCTACTATAGTTCATGTGAGCTGCTGACCTGTGCTGTAACCTTTCAGTGAAGACACAATTATCACCTAGCCAGAGGCAGGGAAATGGATTGATCTGGCTGTAGTTAACTGTAATTCATTGGCCTCTGTCCACATTAAGAGTCCTGTGGGGAGGATTAATGTGGCAGAGGACCTGATAAACCAACCTAGTTCTCTAATAATGTCCCAGCTCTCCTGTTGTGTGCAGAGTGAACTGTTTGCACTTGGGATAAAAACATTGAACATTAATCCAATCTCAATATAGAAGTTTGACTTCTGGATTATTTCATATCTAGAACAATGTTCAAATATACCTTAGTGTGCCAATAACATCCCAGGACCTTTGATTCAATATAATATTGATTTGAATTTGTAGTTGATCTCTTTTTGAAGAAGTGATCATTTGTTATTACTGTATATAAGTATGGAGGATTAATATTATGTTTATAGCATGATTATTTGTTTTCTTTCTGTTTGCTGGCCCATGAAATCAAGTGGGAAGCTTGTATATTGTGATTTGTCTTTAATTTAAGATTCTGGAGAAGACGGGCTCAATTAGAGCATGACATCTGAAATATGTTGTCAGAATTATAAAATGCAATTAGGTTTTATTGTTCAGTGAAGTGCATAAACCACAACTGTGGGTAAATTCTGAAAGTGAAGTATAACATTGTTTTCATGACACATATTGTGGATTTCAACAGAAGCTCAACGTGAATGAATTGTGGTTTTCAGTTAAGAAGGGGGCATTTATAGGGCAAAGCTAAATGCAACACCTACAATGTGCTGACTTTTTGTATTCAGACTTTTTGCAAGTCTGTTAGTATTCAATGAAGATTTAATGCAATTTTTTAATCTGACATGATACATTTTCAAAGCAAATATTACGTACCAACAATTTTATATATATGTATATATAGTATATGTATAATGCCTTGATAATCCCCTGATATTGTGGCAATAGTTTGGGGTTAGTAAGATATTTCTATTCAGCAAGGATGCAAAAATATTATTCAAATTTTAAATAAATATTATTATTGATTATTCAAATAAATGTGGTTCTTTTGAACTTTCTATTCATCAATAAATCCTGGGGGAAAAAGCATTACTGTGTCAACAACAATTTGGAGCAGCATAACTGTTTCAACATTTATAATAAGAAGAAATGTTTCTTGAGAAGCACATCAGCATATTAGAATGATTTTGAAGGATCATGTGACAGACTGGAGTACTGTCTGCTGAAAATTCAGCATTTATTCCACAGGAATAAATTACTTTCTTATAATATACAGTTGCAAGAAAAAGTATGTGAACCATTTGCAGAATCTGTGAAAATGTAAATAATTTTAATAAAATAAGAGGGATCATACAAAATGCATGTTATTTTTTATTTAGTACTGTCCTGAGTAAGATATTTTACATAAAATATGTTTGCATTTAGTTCACAAGACAAAAAAAAAAATAGCTGAATTTATTAAAATAACCCAATTCATAAGTATGTGAACCACTGATTCTCAATACTGTGTGTGGTTACCTGATGATCCACGACTGTTTTTTTGTTTTGTGATGGTTGTTCATGAGTCCCTTGTTTGTCCTGAGAAGTTAAACTGAGCTCTGTTCTTCAGAAAAAAATCTCCAGGTCCTGCAGATTCTTCAGTTTTCAAGCATTTTTTGCATATTTGAACCCTTTACAACAGTGACTGAATGATTTTGAGATCTGTCTTTTCACACTGAGGACAACTGAGGGACTCAAACTCAACTATTAAAAAAGGTTCAAACATTCACTGATGCTCCAGAAGGAAACACGATGCATTATCAAGGCAAATTGTACTTAATTCTTCTTCCGGGAAACATGCAAGTATCTTCTGTTGCTTCCGAAGGGCAGTACTAAATGAAAAACAATGATATTTAAATCATATTATATTCACCCCACCCAACTCTTAATGCATTGTGTTTCCTTCAGTCACTCCTGGAAAGGGTTAAAATATGCAAAAGATGCTTGAAAACTGAAGAATCTGCAGGACCTGGAGGATTTTATTTGAAGAATATTGGGCAGTGTAACTGCTCAGAACAAACAAGCGACTCATGAACAACCATCACAAAACAAAAAAACAGTAGTAGATCATCCAGGTAACCACACACAGTATTGAGAATCAATGATTCACGTACTTTTGAACGGGGTTATTTTAATAAATTCAGCTATTGTTTTGTCTTGTGAACTAAATGTAAACATCTTTTATGTAAAATATCTTACTCAGGACAGTACTAAATAAAAAATAACATGCATTTTGTATGATCCCTCTTTTATTAAAATTATTCACATTTTCACAGATTCTGCAAGTGGTTCACATACAGTACTTTTTCTTGCAACTGTACATTAAAATATAAAACAGTATTACTGCTTTTTAATGTATTTTTCTTATATAAATGCGAACAGATTTTTATTTTGTCACTTGCAATTAATAGTTTGGACAGTCTGTCTGAAAGGATCTTTGATTTGAGATCTGATTTGCCTGCAGTCTGGACATAGCCTAAGATGCTTCTTTTAAAAACATAAAAGATAAAAACGTACTGAACTTTTGAACAGTAATGTGTATTAAATAATTTACCTTATAAATTCCACTATTTGCTTAACATGCCTTTATCCACATGAAACACAGTGGAACACAAAACTATGGCAACACTGAAAATTGGCAATCATGTCAATTCACACTCCATTTTCTCTGAATCTGAGCTTAGCTGAGCTAAACCTGTCTGTCGCAGGACAGATGATAGTCTAAGAGACAATTTTCAATTCTAAATTTTGACAGATACATAGATTTAGTTATTGCATTGTACCTTTGAATAGCTATATATTTGAATTTGGAGTGGTCTCTTAATTGTTTCCATAGCTGTATATAACACTTCACTTTTATCATCAGCACTCTCAGAAGTGAGAACTCCAGCCTCACAGCATGTGTTTCTAATGAAATCCCTGTAATACCAGATAAAAGTGTCATGGCTTTGTTTTGTCATGTTAGTGACTCTGGCCGGGGCGAGAAAATGCCAAGGAGGAGTTAGATGATATGCTCATAAGTCATGACACTGTGCAGTAAATCTGCTGCAGGTGTGGCTTATTGATCTCCCAAGAGAAATATAGTCCTACCATTCTGTTCCTCTTCCGCTGATATACGGCCACACCAATGTTGTAAATGAGTCTCAGGGCCATTTACAGAGGTTTGGACAAAGGGCACCATTTGAGGCTGAGTTATCAAAACATGCTGAAAATATTTTATCGCTGAGCAACCTTCACCACACATTTTTTGAATGAAAGAAAGAAAGAAAGAAAGAAAGAGAAAGAAAGAAAGAAAGAAAGAGAATGTTGCATAGGGAGCAGCTGCAGATGGAGAGATGCAGAGATGCAATGATGTGTTTTTTTTTTTCTTCTTCTTCTTTTTTTCCCCTTCAACACAGAGTAAACAGAGTAGATTGGGGAGAACTTAGGCGAAGGTGTGTGGGAGGATGAATCCAGTGAGTCCAATAAAGAAACACATCGACAGTTGTTTCTCCAGGGGAGCTCCTATATCTCTGTGTAACTGAGGGGAATATTACACATGCCTCCTGTGTACACCACAGTTCCTTATGTGTGAGATTACATTATGGTGACTTATTATTCTTGTGTGTTTGATGTTTGTTTGTTTGTTTTATTAGGGCATGATTGGCATTACTGTATGCATCTGTTGATATGTATGAAAAGCATGTAAATATTATTAATCGTATATTAAAGGGATAGTTCACCCAAAAATGAAAATTGGTGGAATACTATGGAAGTTAGAGGGGCCGATTACCTTTTTGGATACCCATATTCTTCAAAATATCTTATTTTGTGTTCAGCAGAAGGAACAAATTCACCTCCATACCCAGCTAGAAATTTGTTATGTTTTGGGAATGTTTTCAGTGGTAAGTTTTATTTAAAAGGTATGATAAAATCCTCTTAAAACAATCAAAAATGTTTAGTGATAACATTGTTATAACATTCTTCCCATTGGCTTCCTCTATGAGTCTAATGTTATTAATTTCATATTATTTGTTGTAGTAATGCGTTTTTACTGCTGTGTTTTGCCGCTGAAAACATTCCCAGAACATTCTTAGAACAATAACATTTTTTTAGCTGGGTAGTATGAAACAAAATAAAATTCTATGGAAATCAATGGGGCCCATCAATTGTTTAATTACCAACATTCTACAAAATATCTTCTTTTGTATTCAGCAGAAGAAAGATATTTAGACAGGTTTGGAACAACTTGAGGGTAAGTAAACGATGACGGAATTTTCATTTTGGGTGAACTATTCCTTTGTGAGTAAAATACTAATGTGTTGTGTATACAGTAATTGCATCTTTAGTTGAACTGAAGCATAAAGTGGTGGCATCTCAAAGAGAGCATGGTGAATAGAGCAATATTCATCTTCTTATATTTCAGACAATGCTGTTCATACATGAATTTGGCTAATTTGCAACCCAGGATCATTGGAAAAACTTGCATGTGGCAACATTTATGCAAAATGATATTTTGCTTTTTGTAATTTGTGACACTTTCATAGTGAAATGTTTAGTAAACGCTACGTGTGCATTCTGTTTTATCCAAAACAGATGAATCTGGTTTTATTACAGTGATTGTTGTATGTATCAAGAGAGTTCAGAAATGGCGCTAAATGTCACATTTGAAAATATCGTACAACCTACATTAACCCCAAACCTCAAGCTAACCAATGGTCTTAAGAAAAGCAGATGTGAGATAAAAACACATTTGCTGAAGCATCCATGCAATTATAGCTTACTTTTTCCAAGTCTTTGTGATTCTTTATTGTGCCTATTGTTTCACGGGACTAATATTTGAGTGCTCCGCATCACAAGTGCAATGCTGTACCAGGTGGGCTACTGAGCAAGTTTACTACGATAGAAAAGCCATACAAATGGAGCTGATTATGTGATGCTTTTATCAAAATGTGTTTACAAAAAAGTGTTTTGAGGTCATAACATAGTATTGTGCAAGAAACAGTGCAAAAATAAGTCTTTATAAATCAATAATTTACCCCTGTAATCAGTATATGTGTAAAAAGGAATAAAAGATGTTGGTTTTTTTACTGCCACTAGCGTTCGTTTCAGCTGGAATCTGCAGTCAGTTGTATGTATAGGTGAACTGTATGTATACAGTGAATTGTACACATGATCCTAGTCTGATTGGATGTATGGCATTTCATTTTAACGACAAAATAAATGGCTAGTTAAGAATCCTACAACAACATCAAACAATGCATTACTCTGTCATGGAAAATAGCTTTGTAACTGTGTTGTTTGTTAGCTAGCAAATGTTACTCAAAATAATAGCTATCAGATGTTTGCTGCAGAGACAAAAAAGAGAATAAAAAAAATAAATATATCATAGGCAGCAAAGAACTACAAAGGACAAATGGGATGAGAGTAATATTGGAACGTTATCACTGTGTTTATGTCAGGTCATGTTCTCTGGTCTTCAAATGTACATATTTACAGTAGGCTATATATAAAAGTATTTGACAAAGTATTATTTTTTTATTCTTATTTTATTCATATTTGCTGGTTTGAAGAGCATCATTTGCCACTATGTGCTTGAGGAATGAGGACAAAATAGGCTGGATAAAATTCTAGTTTCCAGTAGCTCTACTGTAAGCAGGAAAACCACATAAATTCCAGTCTATGTTTCTTGGCTTGTTTAAATGGAGGATAATATAACCTCTGCTCCGTCTATTGGGGACAAAATATAACTACATTTTTCATTCAACAATTCAGTGTCTGACAGCCAGCAAACTAATATAAATGCAGCACGGGACCAGCAGTCAGCAAAATGAAACAAATATGACTTTCAAACACAGACAAAACTGAAAGTGCAGATTCCTCTTAATTTAGGCCAAGTGCTTCACAAAACTTCTATAGGGTTCCTTGACTCGATGCGTCAGAGGAAAACAGATGGAGAACATAGAACAGTGGCAGAGAGCAGTTATTATGGTCTCGCACATCAAAAAAAAAAAAAAAAAAAAAAAACCTCACTGCAACATAATAGAGTCTTTGTCGGCTCCGCTTTCCCAAGCCTGTGGAAACACTGATGAAAATGTATATTTTAAAGATCATGATTTGCAGGGTGTTTTGAGCATTGCCCCTTTGAAGAAAGAGCTCAGGGGCTTTTGGGAGGGTATTGCACTGCTGTATCCCACTGCGGTTCAGGAAGACAAAAGTAATATTCTCTAGTGAATTAATGCAGTGTCGCTAATTCTGTCTTCCCTGCCTCTCCTCTCTTAGTGCCGTGGGGTTTGAAAGAGCGAATAGAGTAATGAACATGGAAAAAGAGCGACTACTGCCAAAATTCAAAAACATGCTGCTGGATGGATGGAAGGCAAGAAAAAACATTGAAAAGGCTACTCAAATCCCTTACTTCTAGAAGAGGACTCAAAGGATTTAAAAAAAAAAAAATCCCTGAAATAATCCTTCATTCAAAAATATAAAATTGACAACAATGAGTGTTTTGCAGGTATAACATGGCATATGCATTAAATAAAAAATATCAGTCATAAGCCTTGTGGATGTTACAGTATACTTTACAGGCAGTAGACAATGACTTTACATCTTGTTTCTATACCATTGAAACACTGTGTATTTTAACATTTATGGGTAGGCTTTTACTGAGTATTTTAATCTTTTTTTGTGGTAATGAACATGATGCTGCAAGTGCTGTTGATGTGAGCTTAACTTGTACTAAACCCTGAATATTGATTTTGTCAGTAGGAGAGACAACTTTTTTGAATAAGTCTTATGAATCCTGAGGTACTTGGATGTAAGGTAAATAGTACACCTTGCTGCAACTGAATAATTTATATTCCTGCATTCTTGCCCATATGGCACAGTTATTTTGTTTTGTATAGGATAACAGCAGAAGAATTCTATAAATATATTCAGCATTTAGCATTTACATGTCTTATTAATAGCTTATACAACCTGTAGAGGTGTCCCTGGTATGATCTGCTCTTCACACATGTTACATACAAAAAGAGCAATAAGCCTTTAAAGTTCCCCTCAGAGGATTAGGAAAGGGTTTTACAATTTCTGAATGATGGTAAGCAGCTGTGTCTGATGTGATGTATATGGAGATGCTCCACTTTATTGTCTGTAATTAATTAAACGTCGTATCAAATCACCAGGGACTGGAAGTCAAATGTTGTAGGCCATGTCGGATAAGTATTCATACCAAACTCCATCATCCACAGTTGAACCAGCCAGCATAAGGATTTTGCTCCTTTTAGGCTAATGAAGGGTATAAAGTGGTGTAATAAATCGACAGCTCGGGCTTGCTTTAAATTGTTTTATATTTTAATGTGGGATTACGTACTCCACAGTCTGTCAATGAATCAAATATTAAAAGAGATGTGTGTCCATTAAAATTAATGGAATTACTATGTACACTTAACCCATTAAAATAGAGATTACTACATGAAAAGCATAATGATTTGGATAGAGAAGAACGGAGTGTGTTGTAACACCACAATCTTTTCTGTTGGTTGAGTAGACAGGATGGTTGAAACACTTTCCAGTGTACTTCAAATGGACCCACAAAGACTTCATAGAATGGGAAAGTTTATACGCTTACATTTTCCATAGTTGTGAGAGACTAACATACACATATTAGTTTTTTTCCCCCATTTTATTTTTAACTATGTATTTGTATATGTACCAGAAAAAAAAAAAACTTATTTTTAATTAAAAGGATATTTCTCCCAGAAATTAAAATTCTTTCATTCTCATGCCTTTCCAAACCTAAAACATAAAAGAAGATATTTTCAAAAATGTTGGGAACCAAACAGTTTTGATGACCATTTTGTATGAAAGAAAGAGGTAACACTTTCATTTACAGTGTCCTTTTTACGTTACATGTACTTACTATAGTAATAGAAGTAAATTATGCATAGTTATATGCAACTAACTCTAAATCAAACCCTATAGTAAGTATGTGTCAAAGCCATACCATGGTCTCGGTTCCGTCATTTGCCCGTTCAAGCTTCCCACACCTGACGCTCATTATTTGAGTGTGTGGAGCGTACAACCTGAATTTCGGAAATGTTGGGACATTTTTTAAATTTGAATAAAATGAAAACTAAAAGACTTTCAAATCACATGAGCCACTAAATGAGTCTAAGACTATGGCTTAAAATGGACTGTTTCAAAATGGAAAAGTGTTCTATGGTCAGAAGAGTCCAAATTTGACATTCTTGTTGGAAATCACTGACGCCGTGTCCTCCGGGCTAAAGAGGAGGGAGACCTTCCAGCATGTAATCAGCATTCAGTTCAAAAGCCAGCATCTCTAAGGGGGTGCATAAGTGCATACGGTATGGGCAGCTTGCATGTTTTGGAAGGCACTATGAATGCTGAAAGGTATAAAAAAGGTTTTAGAGCAACATATGCTCCCCTCCAGATGACGTCTATTTCAGGGAAGGCCTTGTGTATTTCAGCAGGACAGTGCAAAACCACATACTGCAGCTATTACAACAGCATGGCTTCGTCGTAGAAGAGTCCGGGTGCTGAATTGGCCTGCCTGGAGTCCAGATCTTTCACCTATAGAGAACATTTGGCGCATCATTAAATGAAAATTACATCAAAGACGACCATGAACTCTTCAGCTGCTGGAAACCTATATCAGGCAAGAATGAGAATTCCAACACCAAAACTCCAGAAACTCATAACCTCGATGCCCAGACATATTCAAACTGTTTTGAAAAGAGGAGATGCTACACCATGGTAAACATGCCTCCCTCCCAACTATTTTAAAGCCTGTAGCAGGCATCAAATTTGAAATGAGCTAATTTTGTTTAAACATTTGTTATGTTATCTATGTTCTATTGTGAATAGATATTAGCTCATGTGATTTGAAAGTCTTTTAGTTTTCATTTTATTTAAATTTAAAAAACGTATGTACTGTAAAAAGTACATACTTTTGAGTGTGTAGCAGAATAGTAGGCAAGCTTTGGGACATACTACTTTGTCATAACTGTGTCTTTAACGGACAACTCTGTCGCTTAGTTACGTGCATCCTGTCACAGTTTAAACTGCCCTGTCAATCATCTTGTCACAGTTAAAATTAAATTTAATTTAATTTCCAACTGTTTCGGAGAGAAATTTAGTAGCACGTTGCTGCCAGTTGTGGGTCTTTCATGCTGAGAACGCTCCTAATGTGTTTGCAGTTTGCATAATGATGCATTAAAAAGTTAATGACCAAATGTATCTTAACAAAAGTTCACAGTGTTGTTGCAGATGAAATATAATGTGGATGACATTGAATAAATATATTTTCATCAGGTTAGATACTGATAATTAATTACAAAACCTGTTTATCTAAACCTCTCTACTTAATCGTCGGACTCGCAAATCCATCATGTTTGTAGTTTTTTAACACTTTTTATTCGTGTTTGTAGTTCTGATCTAATCCTCGTCCAATCCTCAATGGGTTATGGGCAATGTTTGCCGTTAGAGTGTGCACGGATCTGCACTCTGAATCCGGGTCTCATTGGAATATTCATTTCAACATACTACGATTTGGGACATACTAATTCTATTTTCGAATACCATTTAGGACGGATAGAATGCGAATTAGGACGCAGCAACTGAAACCAGTCTGGGTCTGGTTTTGAAAGCTGTAAAGGAAACTTAACATGCTCATCTGCAAAGGACCAAACTCACCAAATGTTTCCTGTTATGACGTTTGATTCTCCGAAAGGACACAAGTTGTTTCAGTTTGATTCTGAACCATACCAGTAATAACTTACTAGAGATACATTCTTTTCTTCATTTCAAAGACTGTAAAAGACTTTAACTGTGAATACCAACCCGAGTTGTTTGATGCCTCTTTTCAAAGACTGTGAGACATCTTACCAGGTGGGGCAGTGCCCCACCAAAATATTCATGCAAAACATAGAGCTTGATATAAACTAAATCAATAATAATTTGTAAAAATGTTCAGCATTCAGCAACAAATGATTTTTCAGATTTTCTAGACTATTTTAATTAGTAAAGTGCAGGATATATTAAAATTTAGTGCATGGCTTTGGCAAGCATACTTAGTGGGGCAGAGGTTGCCTGAGCCATCCCAAGCTCTACAGCACCCCATAATTTTCCAGTGTAAATATGTGGTGAAAATAATACTGCAGTGCACACTAATTGACAGCCATTGGGGCAGTTTTGAGACTGCCCACCATATTTTTGTTACCTTACGTAAACCTTGCTCCAGACAGAGATAAATCCACTTCAGCTGTGTGCATATTAGTCTGCATCAGGCCAGTAACTAGCTGGCATGTCTGTTCTTCCAGTGCAGAGTAGTGTATCAAATCAATGAAAATATAAATCCTTTAGTTTAAACATGCTCATGTGAATAGCCTTTATACAGAGCCCCGCCCCGGACATGACATGCAGGAAAAAAATAGTAGGATAAATCATGCGCACAAATATTTTTTTCTTGCATGTCATGTTCGGGGCTCTGTATCTTTATACAAAGTTCTAGTATGAAACTCTAGATGGCGCAGGCTAATAGGTCCTTTAACACAACCTGCTAATTATCACATCATTATCTATAGGTCACAGATGACTGGTTCCTGCTGTATTAGTAGCCAATGAGCTTGCGTGCTTAATCTTTAAATACATGAGTTAGCATTGCTTAGTAGCGCAGCGTGCTTCAGAAACCCTCCACCTTCCCCAGCTCCACCTGTATAGATCTGCTACAGTTATTCATGTACGCTATATTGTACAGCAGCAGCATGTCTTACTTGCTCACAGCAGCGTGTCGTGTATGTATTGGCAGTATCAAGTCCCGTACTTGCTCTGCAGCAACAGCAGCAATAATCAACAGCAGCAGCAATTAAGCAGCAGCAGCGTAGCAGATCTATTCCGCCAAGACCAAATATATCTGCATTGTCATATCATTACCATGCCAAACACTCAGAGAGTTGTCATGACAGAAATATAGTTCTGTTGTGTTTGTTTTATGTTTGTTCTGAGAATAGACATAACTTTCTATTCCTCACCGGAAATTCCTCTAAGTCTGTGTCTTGTGTGTAAAAGCCTGTCAATCAACATTACAGCGTCACCCTCTGAATAACATTAGACTGCTGCCAAAACTCTCTTCATGTGTTTAGCGATTAGAACGTTAATGTGACATGCGTTTTCGATCGTGTAGTGTAGACGAAGATTGTTTCTGAAAACGCTGTGGAAATGCCAATGTAGACGGGGATCGTTTTCGTTTTAAAATGGCGTTTTAAAATGAAAACGATCCCCGCACTAGTGTAAACGGGGCCATAGACACAGTTGCAGCAGTGTAATATTCTACAGATGGATGACATCAAACATTCTGAGCCGTTTTTAGAACACATAGGCAGTTTAGTTTTAACAACAAGGCACATTTTTCTGTGTGACTTTGTTGTGTTCTGAAAAAACTTGAAAGTTTATAACGTGTGATCCTTATTCATTTTGGCCCCATTTACACTAGTGCTTTTTCCTTTTAAAATGCATAAGGTTTGCTATGGTTACGCCAGTCGTTTACACTACGCCGGCGTTTTCAAACCTCGAAAACGGAGACTTTCGAAAATGCTGCAGAGCCCGTTTTAGTTTGAAAATGCCGGGGATGTGTTTCAGTGTAAACGTACCAAAACGGAGACTTTTGAAAACGATGGCGTGGCTGCCCACATTCGCACTGCATTTCCTTGACGACCGTGTAAACAATAACACAGAAGGTGCATCCCAATTTACATACTTATGCACTATTCTATAATGTTTTTAAGTATAAATAGTGCAAGTAGTGTGTTCACACTGAAAATTCCAAAAAGAAAAAGTAGGCTACACTTTAAATACCCAGATGATGCACTAAATTAACGGAAAAAACAAAGTGTGGAATGTTGGACACTTCATGCACTCAACTGTCGCAGCTTTAATTACGTAGCGGAGGGGAAGGGGCTGTCAGACTCCGATGTTAAATAACAAAATAACCTTATACAATTCACGCACTACATGGATGAGCACATAGTGTATAAGTACATAGTGTTTAAGTGCATAGTGTGTCGTTTGGGACACAACTAGAGTCTGAACTGCAATCTTTGCTGGCTTTTGTTGTCATTTTTAGCAGCCACTGTGCAGTTAAACTCTGCATTTTTAAATACTGCAGCTACCTACATGCAAGAGGCAACTTTACACTTGTACACCATGTGCATGCCCAGTGTGCATGTGACATGCGTTTTCGGCCGTGTAGTGTAGACGGAGATCGTTTCTGAAACGCTGTAGAAACGCCAGTTTAGATGAGGATCGTTTTCATTTTAAAACAAAAACGCACTAGTGTAAACGGGGCCTTAGTTTATGATACCCAGTTTTCTCTGTAACCATAGGAAGTCGGCAAGTGTATGATACCAAGTGCTTTAAATCTGATTAATTTTTATTTATTTTTTTTCAATCCTTTGAGTGGTGAGCTATATTTGTTTTTAGTTTTATTTTCTGCTTTGGATTAAAATGTTTACTATTTGTTTTCCCTTTATATTTTGAAATTGAACTTGTTGGGTTAGTGTGAGGGGGGCATGGCATAATAACAGTGATTAATGCAATAAAATGATTTCAACTGTTTTAAACTCACCCAGGTCGCGAGGTAGGTTGTAGCGCCGGCGGTGCACTCTCTGTACTTTATTTCACTTTGTAACAGATAAATATGGGACGATCATATCAAAGTTTGATATAAATAGCAAAAATTGTTACAGCAATCCCTCGTCTCCCCTCTACAGGGCCATCCCACTATCTCACCTACAGACATAGAGAGAAGAGAGTGTGTGTGTAAGTCTGTGATCTGAAGGGAGGTCAGAACAGTTAAGCCTCTGTACCTGTTCTACATCAGAGCAAAAAGAGCGTCTTTTGAAATACACTGACAGTGTCCCACCCATCTGGATTTCGCCGTTCGTTCTGTGTATTGGAGGTTCCAGGGCTGCTGGGGAGGAGCGAGGCTCGTCTTTATCAGTAAGACAGCGCCGCTGCTCGAGCGCTACACTGACCGTCTGCCGCGCGCAATCACCGTTTGATCGGGACCCGCGCGGAGTCTCTCCGTTATCTCGCCGCGTGCCACTGCAGCAGAAGGGTAAGAGGAACTCCTGAGAGGATCACTTAATTCATCTCCGCTGACCCTTCCTAGGAGAAAAACACTGACTTAACTGACACCTGTCCAGGGAGATACTAGTAGGCTACAAAACCTTTGCGTGTAACTCAGTGGAAAAAGAGAAGTTTTAAACGTAGGACATTTGTAACCTTGGAACTCGTAGCTGCTGTTCGGTGAGGATGGGACCGTTGCTCGTCTCCATCGCCCTCTGCGTGCACCTCGCTGTCCCGCATCTCGTCAAAGGTGAGTGGCAAAGCGCAGGATGCATGTTTTATTTGTGAGTGATGTTGTTTAACTTTCAATTCCTGCTGGACAGGGAGACAAAATAAGAACTGTTATATTTTGGCACATAACAGAATGCTCTTAAAAGGCACGTTTAAAACAAAATGTTTATTGTGCTTCTCAAACATGCCCTGAAATTAACCACAGAACGCATGATTAGTTTGCAGTAACTGTATATGAGCACAACTCTTATGAATATTTAAAAATGCCATTCATTATAGCTCATGCTGTTTTTATTGGTCAAATAGGTAGTAGGAGAAACATTATTTCATGATCATACTCCTACGGTTTTTACATCTATGGCAAGCTCTTTTAACATTTAATCCTTAAAAACGAACAAGTTTCGGATTTATGCTACCGGTTCTTGTGATTTATTTTAATGATCATCCAGGTAATCCAGCTATCTTTTTTTCAATTTCACCAATTATTCCTTAGTATATCCCATCAACAGTCATAAACTTAATAGATACTGTTCACTATTCTTATTTATTCGTATACATACTGATATACTTCTCAATCAATCAATCACTCAGTAAATCAATTTATTTATAGAGCACAAATAAACATCATTAGTTGATAACTACTTATTCTTATCCCTAGTTACTAGTGTCTATTCCAGCTTTAATGTTTTTGTATGTTAATGAGACTTTAGCATGTAAATACTAGTATGCCTTGAAAAAAAAGTCTGCCTAACTAAATGTAAAACTGGAACAGGTACTAGCAACAGTCTGAACCAACCCAATGTCATGGGAAAACATAATTATTTTACGAGGTGGCGATTTCGTATGAATTCGTACGATTTGATTCGTACAAAAACAAACAATTTTCAAACAAATCTCATTATGAAGAACCACCCCTAACCCCACCCCTAAACCTACCCTTTAGTGGGGTTTAAACAGATTGTACGAATTAGCCACCATTTCAGCAAAACGTAAAACAGTTACAAATTGCTGTGAGATTTTGTTGGTTTGAAAATACTAGTCTGTAAATAGCGGATCATCTGAATCACAGATCATCATTGAATTAATTTGTTACCAGTTAACCATAGAATAGTTACTTGTCAGTATTGAGATGACAAGCAATACAATAGACATTAGTGACTTACTGATGCTAGTCACTGTAAGTAAACAGTATGATTATTTTATGAATAGTTACTGTAGAAAAAACTGCAAAAAAGGGATACTAGTCAATAATGGATTACTTACAAGTGATTAAAATGTAAATCCTGGTAAAATAAAATAAAAATATCTACTAGTTAGTTTTAAGGAATCACTGTTAAGATAGCTTGCCACATTACATCAGTATTTTGAGAAATAGAAGGAGACTGATCAGTTGACATGCTGGATGGACTAGAGATCCATTTACCAGAGCTCAGTGGATGTTTCTCCTTGTTCCTATCGATCTCCAGTCATAGCGAATGTTTTCTTCTATAGCAGATATGAGAGTAATGCATATCCATTCACATTCAGATGTGCTGTCATTGTGAGAGTGGACAGGTTTCATGGCTGCTTCTTTCATTGTGAGATTCGCAACACCTAGATTTCAACATTATTTAGAGCAGACACAACTGCTGTATAACATCTTAAAGATAGCGTTCAATGATGTCATGATCCCACTCATAATAATCATTACAAATAAAATCATTGTGTTTTGGCATGAAATTAGATTTAGGTACTGTGGCATATGTGTTTATTAACTTATTAACACACTATTTTAGGTGCTTCAAATGTGATTTTGTACATTCAGATCAGCATTCTGACTCTCTATCAGTAAAAACAAAAGTCTCATCCTCCATCTGGCACAAATGTAGAAATTCAGTGTATTCTAAGGGAAGAAGGGAAATCTTATTGCTTAGTTGTTCTAATGTAGATTGAGAGAGACTGTGGAAGTCCCAGGTTTGTGGCATTAGATGTTTCTTTAATTTCATAGGAGGAACAAAAATGATCGATACACATCGATTATATATTTGCACAGTACAAATATATAACAAAAAAAAAACAATGCGGATAAAATATCTCAGATAATTTGGAAGAATTGGAAGAAATGTCTAAGTTCATACTGAAACTTTGATTGCAGACTTTCGTTTCTTGGCAAATCTGAGCACAGTTTAAGACACTGAGATCTCTTTTGAATCTCTAGAGGAGACACATGGGAGATTACTGGGTTTTTTTTTTTTTGTCTTGAGTAAAACCTGAGAAGAAAATTTTTTAAATATGCTCTCTACTGAATCTCATTGCAGTCTAGGAGAAACCGTTCTCATCTGCTCTTTTTTTTTTCTCCCTGAGGGGATGAACCTGTTTTCTGAAAGTGTCTCCTTGAGGCTGCAAGAGCACTGAAGTATATAATGATGAAGCGTTCTCACGCTTTTTAGAGGCGATGAATTGTGAATATTTCTTCATTTAGTTATATATGTTCCTCAAAAGCAGATGTTATCGCTTTCTAAGTTTGGATGCTGCTTATGTATAGACATAATATCAGTCCAAACATTTTTCAACTGAAAGCTATGTTCCTGGATATGAGAACTAAATATTATAGTAAACTAATATTTGAACATAAGTTGAATGCTTGTAACTTTGTTTGTAGCTTCCCACAGTCTTCTCGACTTCACAGGTCTGTGATTTTAAGTATGCTCACCTCTTCCAGTCTTGCTGTGCTAGGAGCTATAATTGTATCTGAGGATGGCCTCAGAGCTTCCTGGTGTCAACTGTGCTTCTGCAGCTTGGAGCTGCAGCCTCCTCCTTGAATAATGGATTGTTAGCTACAATACCTCAGGGTGCACTTGTTCCTTGGCTTGGTGAGGGAGTGAAATCATCAGTGGCAGTTCTTCAATTAATCACAGCACATTCAGATGTCACACATTCGACATGCTTCAAGGTGTGATTTGGTGGCATGTCACACTTTCAGTCACGTTTTCCTTTGTTTCTTACTCATGAATTAGAAACTTCATAAAGTTTCTTTTCTATTATAGTTAAAGGTAACTAATATTATGTTAATTTAAAGTAATAGTCCACCCAAAGATTAAAATCCTGTCATCATTTAGTCACCCTTATGTCATTCCAAACTCTATTTTTTTTATTATAATTTAATTTAGGTTAATGTCCAGTGGTGGAACATTTGTTTTAACAATCCAACATCTATGGAAGCGGACGATAGATGACATATCTTGCAGTATGTCTCATATTTTTTTCCACTGTGTGCGAGACTGTGTGGGAGATTTCAGTGGCTGCTTTCATTGATGCATGTAACTGTCGGGGGGCAATTACAAGCAAACACCCTATTCTCAATGTCAGAGGCCACAGCTGCTGGCTTGAGCGAATCAATGCTCCTTAAACATCTCTCGCCTGGAAAGACTTGCTGTGCATCGTCTCATGCCATGTTGCTACATATGAAAATGCTGATAAAAAGGCATTTGGTTTGTTAAGCTACCGACTGTCTCAGACAGACCGTGAAATAACACTTGTTGATGACAGGGGGCATTTTTTTTCCCCCCCACACATGTTTCATGTGTGTGGAGTCTGTGGACACCTTTTAACT
>RJVU01018862.1:2399668-2443117 GCA_003731715.1 Anabarilius grahami
TTCAGAGTAAAAACATGTATAATAGTGAAAAAGCTATTAAAATAAGAAATGAAGTCACCTTTTGAGAAGTCACAATTTTTACATGTAAAGTTATAATTATGAGAAATAAATTATGAGAACTAAAGTTGCAGTTTCAAGAAATAAAAAGTCACCTTTGTGAGGTATAAAATCACAATTATGAGAACTAATCACAGTTGTGGGACATAATCACAATTATGTGAAATAAATTGCAGTTGTGAGACTGGATATAATATCAAAATTAGAAATTTCGAGAACTAAAATTGCAGTTTCAAAAAATAAAGTCACAGTTAAAAGCAATTATGTAAAACTAAAGTTGCAATTGTAAGATATAAAGTAAGAATTATGAGAAATAAATTCTCAATTACGAGAACACAAGCTGAAATTCCAAGAAATAAAGTCAAATTTTTTGAGAAATAATCACATTTTGAAATATGAAGTCACAATATGGCAAATATTCACAATTATGAGAAATAATTACAGTTATGTGAAATAAAATTGCAGCTGGTAGATGTAAGGTAAGACGTATGAGAAACAAATTTCCAAGAAATAGATTTGAAATTATAAGAACTAAAGTTCTGTCATGACAACTCTCTGAGTGTTTGGCATGGTAATAGATATGAAAATGTGGATATGTTTGGTCTCTGCTACGCTGCTGCTGTTATTGCTGCTGCTGCTGCTGCTGCTGCAGATCAAGTACAGGACTTGTTACTGCCAATACATACACGATACACTGCTGTGAGCAAGTAAGACATGCTGCTGTTATACAAAATAGCATAAATGAATTACCCATAGCAGATCTGTACAGGTGGAGCTGGGGAAGGTGGAGGGTTTCTGAAAGCGCACTGCAGTTCTTGCAAGTAGATTGAGTTAAAGATCTATCAACCTGCGCCATCTAGAGTTTCATGACAGAACTTTGTATTTGCAGTTCCAAGAAATAAAGTTGCATTTGTGAGATATAAAGTCACAATTATGGAAAATAATTGGAATTATGTGAAATAAAGCTGCAGCTGGTAGATGTAAAGTCGCAATTACCAAAAAAAATAAATAAAAAATAATAAAAAAATTGAGTCACATTTGTGAGAAAATCACATTTTTGAGATTACATCACATTTATCTAGAATTTTCTTTAAAGTGGAAATGGGCTTTCGTACCTCATTGTAGAGTATAGATTAGGTTTATGAGTGACTCATCACAAGAGACAGTAAACTGTCTAGACATCCACTATTTATGCATATCTTTGTTCTTGCATGTATTTTGTGAGTAGTGAATCTGTTCACTACAGTTTAGGCATCAAGAGCTTTATTTATCAGTATTTATTGCATTATATTTTCCATGTTGTATTGGGCACACTATCCGTGACAGTGTAATTTTTTTCCCAGCTTGAGGACAGGAGTGTGTTTGACAGAGGACCCATGTTGAGAGTGTGAGACAAATTTGTTCTGGTTGGTTGAGCCTGTGGGCCCTTAAGC
The DNA here is from genome assembly GCA_003731715.1 of Anabarilius grahami. Lineage (NCBI taxonomy): Eukaryota > Metazoa > Chordata > Actinopteri > Cypriniformes > Xenocyprididae > Anabarilius > Anabarilius grahami. The sequence continues at coordinate 2,401,159 of RJVU01018862.1, forward strand.
TCTAGTAGTTCAGGTCTTTATCCCGCACACATGAACTGTGCTGTCAGCGTCAGCTGGCCACTTCATTAGAAAGGCTTCCCTGCGTGAGTCCTGCATGCTTTATTTATTGTGTGACATTTGCGATTACATTGTGGAAAAATTCAAAGTAAGCACCTTAGAGAAACAATCCACTGTGGGTTCTCCATCTAACGAGAAGACCATCAGCTGTGTGGAAAAATAGATTTGCTCATTAAATAGGCCTAGTTCAGATACAAAGCGCAATCAGATTCCTTGTTAAAAATGTAAATGTGACCACAGCATTTTCCCAGAGTGAACTTACAGAGTGAAATACCGAGTTGATTGTAATTTTGAGCGTTGACGTGAGCTTTTTTATGATGGAGTACCGGTTGAATTGTTTTCTTAGTTAAGCAAATGACTTTCCTCCCTTGAGAACAACATGCAGCCGTATTACACAAGTTTACCATCTGATAGGCTCACAAGGCTCATTTTGCAGGTTGCTAGGAGAAGTAGATAGTTTTGTCATTTGTTTTTTTCTTCCATCACTTTCACTCTCTCTTTAATGAGTGTACAGAGGCCATTTCTTTCTAGATCATTGGTTCTGATAGGCTCACAGATCACAATTAATCATGAATGAAGCAACATGGCTGCTGTGGTGAAACAGAACTCAATCTTTCCATAATGACCTTCCGTTCTGATGAGGTGTCATTGAACTTTAATCATTGCCCTTCTTTTGCTGTACTCTGGGGTGTAATTGTGGTCATCACTGTCTGGACTGTGCCCATGCAATACAGCTAATAATAAAAGATGGATTCATTCTTCACTTGTTTTGACAGACTAATGGCACCGTTGGTGTTTCTTGATGAGCAAGATTTGACCTGTATTATGTCATGGTAGGGCACCTCCATCACAGGAATAAGATCATGCTAGACTGTGTGAAGAATATTTAGGGGTCAATAAGATTTGTCTGGTTAGATTCTTAGATTTTGAAGGAAAAAGAAAACTCAAATCATGCTTCTGGGAGGACCTTCACTAGTTGGTATTCAGATGAAAGAGAATGTTAACAAATGGCTTTCTCTAAGTTTTATAGACCTCCTTGAATAATTTGAGGAATTTGTTGTTTGTGGGGGATGTAGTGTTAAGGTGCGCCTTTGGGGATATCATCAAATGCCACTGAGAGATCTAGAGTTTTCTCAATAATGTTGACTATGCAAGATGCCCAGACCTGTGAACTTGCTGCCTGTGGGGCAATCTAGGCTTGGCTGTCTGCTTCGGGAGGAAATATTGCGGTAGGGTATCATTTGTCACTGTGTCTGTCTTGTCTTGAACTATGAGAAAATACACAAGAAAGCAAGACTGATTGCTACAGATCTTTTTCCCTCTTACTGAATGGTAAAGGCATAACAGGAGATGTGAGCTTTTTGTAACAATCCAAGTTAAATAAATAGTGATGCACCATGAGAAGACCAGTGACCTTTTTTTAAAATTTAGGGACAGGGAGTATTACATAGCTCAACTCTTTGTATAATGCTTATTGAGTTATACTGATTAATTCAATATTATTTGTGTTGATAATACCCCTGTGCACACCTCTCCTGCATCCTGAGGATGTTAACATCTAGAAGCTTTAGCTCAGGGATGTCCAATCCTGCTTCTACAGGGCCACTGTCCTGCAAAGTTTATCTCCAGCCCCAATTAAACACACCTGAACCAGCTAATCAAGGTCTCACTAGGCATACTAGAAACATCCAGGCAGGTCTGTTGGGGCAAGTTGGAGCTAACGGCACCCTTGGCACCTATTTAAAGCTCTACTATAGATTGTAACTAAACAAAATACTTATTATTATTATTATATTATTAATTTGTAGTGCTTTTCACCAGCACATGCATAAGGCAAATTTATTTCTGGTTCCTTTTGTCATATTTTATTGGTCTTTATGACCTATGGTGGGTGTAGTGTGTCATCACTGCCTGTGAGTGAAAGGACATTCATAATGAGTAATGAATTAGAATAGCAGATGGCAGGAAGTCAAAATGAATGAAGGTGATGTCACTCCCAAGCAAATAACCCTCTTCTTCTCTGTGGGAAACAAATCATCCTCTTTGAGAACATGGCTACCTCAAGTGGCATTTGTTAACAAGGACCACTGCAGTACTTATTCCAATGTGGCTAAAGAGTGATGGGATAGAGGGTGGATTGGATCTGGATTGCTGCATATTTAAACAGTTTATTTAAAGCTGTGCTAAAATTACCTGTGTAGCAAGTTCTCCATGTGTTCCCTTAGGTCCATAGCTCTTTTAAGACATTGGTTTAAAGACTAAAGTTGATTAAAGCAAAGAGCTTTGCAAAGAGCTTATTACTTTTATATCTGATATCAGCAATCATTAACACTACTGTAGAACTGCCAGGAGTCGTTGTATACCTAAAACCGCCAGCGGGTAAAGTTTACCCATGCACAAGACTATATGGGTAAAAAATGTATTATGTCACTATATTATGCCACTGTTTTCACAAAGTAATGTCTAGAGCCATAAAATCATAATGTTTAGTCATCAACTATGGCTATTTTAAGCAGGCTAATCACTTTTCTTAACGGTGAATATAAACCAGCCTGCAATGACAACGAGAATTAGAAGGAAATAAATACGTATTTGGGTGGTGTAATATTATAATAAAATGTAATTAATCACATATTAAGATAACCCATGTTATTTAAATTACGAAAATACCCTAAATAGACAATAATGAACAATAATAATTCACCGCGCTGCATAAGATGTAGATTCAAGATAGACAAATTCAAGCGCACAGTTTCACCTAATTAATTATTAATTTGTTTAGTTGTGTATCATTTGAGTAAGAGAACAACACCAATAAACTTGAGGTAATTATAAAAAATGGTTTTATTCATTACATCATAGATCAGAAATATTTTTTGGGTAAAGGGCAGGCTAGCAGTCATCACTCATGGCATTTAGTATCTCAATTATGTGTTTGGCATCCATAAAATCACCTTCTTTACATAGAACATTAAAATATAAGTGGCGCAAAAAGCAGAACAAACATAGAGGCATATGGGTAAATTTGACCCACTGGCGCTTATAGGTATAAATGCCCTGTTTTTTAATCTGGTTTTATCTAAACAAATTTTAACAACAGGGCTTGTAAATAACACAATTTTAGTAAAAGTCAATGACTGGGAGACTTTTTGTACATTTGAAAGACAGCCACGGGTAAATTTTACCCTGTGGTGGTTCTAGTGTTAAGTCTGTATTTGATTTATTTATTTGAAATGCAGATTATCAAGCTGCATTTCACCTACACTAGTACAGCATAGCAGGGTACATTCGACAGCAGGGTTGTACGACATTCAGAACTGAATTGAGAATGCCTTTTTATGTTAATGCCAATTTAATTAATGAATTTTAATTGAAGTAGTATAATGGCAATTCAAGAATGTAAACTATAAAAACTATAAAAGCAAAGTCTGTCAAGACTTTTAATGTTGACTCAACCAGACATGAAAAAAAAAAAATAAAATCTACAATTTTATGGTTTGGCGAATTCATATGATTCTGTATAATTAGTTTCATATGAAAACATACTTTTTTTTCTTTTCTTTTTTAGAAAATAACTAAGCAGAAGCTCCAGCTCTAAACCTAATCTTTAGTGGGGCATAAGCAGATCGTAGGAAAACGTACAAATAAGATTAATATGAATTTGCCACAAATTCGCCTTATGAATGTCCATGAGAGTGTGTTGGTTGACTTGACAAAGCCTGTTTGAAAGTTTTGAGAAAAGTAGAAAACACTCATGTCCTTACAAAATTCAAATTCCAATTCAGCTTCCTGTGGGGTTTGAATGATCCTCACACAAAAGATTATGAATTAAGAAAGAAGGATCTCATATAGTACAGTTTCAAATCAGTAAAATGGTGTGTTGAAGTCTAGAAGTAGAAGACATAATAGCTGACCTCAACTGTACAAGTATGTCATATTCTTTAACATAAACACCATCTACATAAGGTGCTGGGTGTAGGAATTAAGAAGGTCCTAAACATCAGAGAAAATTCAAACATTTCATGTCTAGCCAGGTGCTTCATTAGCAAGTAATTTGGAAGTAAACACAGACACTTGGCTAGTCTTTGTGCAATACTGGGAGTGGGTGGATTGTTTGGGAATTATTGGCTGAACTCCGGTTGTGGTTCTCTTGGGTTCTTTCATTTTTTTTCTAATTAGATTTGCTCCATCACTCAAACTCCTCAAAAGAGTCTAGCCAGCTCTGTCCAAGTTCTGCACTGACTGCAAGTATACGCGCTTCTGTACAGATATGCTGTGCTTAGCAGTCGTGATCTCTATAGAACAGCGTATTCCACAAGTACTTTTGAGTATTCACCATCTCTCTCGCCTCTGCGGAGCCATGAATTACATTATTCAGCCCCTTTACTGACGTGAGATGTAATAAGATTCAGATGCGGATATCAGTTTCATTTATCTAGATCTGAGTGAACTGCATTGAATGAAGGCACCCCAATTACTCTCAGGCCAAGGTTGATGCCTTGGCTTGTTTATTGATTATCAGAAAACGGAGGTTCAATATGATGCTCAGATGCAAACCTTAAGCTGATTATATTCCTCATGCACAGCCGTTTCGTTTAACACCACTCGCTGTCTGTCTGATCTCGAGGCTTACATCTCCAGTATTCTCTGTTCCCAGACACCCAGTGCTCACAGCATGCTATTGTTAGGCACATTAAGTACATTAACCACAGTCGATATCTGAGTATTTGTCTCTCTTCCCTTGGTTGTGTTCTCAGTGCCATCATCTCACGCTCAGTTCAATGCAATTGCTTTCTTTCGGCTAGTTCTGATGTAATCTGATGTTTGAACACCGTTGAATGGATGTGTGTGTCTGTCTGTGAAAGTAAAAGGAAGAAGCATGTGTCAAACTTGTGTATGCATGTGTGTGTCTGCCTATATTTTTAGCTTTTATTGTGCGTGTGTTGTTCATTATTGTGCGAGTGCATTTGTGTGTCTATGTGTGTTAAGCAAGTGGATGTGTTTTCTCATAATGAGGTGCTATGTGTGCCATGCTCAAAAAGCTTTGAAAGCTAACCCAGAAATGTCATCACATTAATAAGGGCTTCTTCACAACCAGAGAAGCTTTTTCAGAAACTTCTACAGCAGTGTGTCACCATCCAGTCTCTCCACACACCTACTCATATCAAACCTATATGATGATGCTACTGTTTATTGAATGTCTTAAATCTGATTGAAGCTGCATATCTATCTATCTATCTATCTATCTATCTATCTATCTATCTATCTATCTATCTATCTATCTATCTATCTATCTATCTATCTATCTATCTATCTTATCTATCTATCTATCTATCTATCTATCTATCTATCTATCTATCTATCATCTAATCTTAGTTTTCCACTGTCAAGATTCAAAAAATAAAAATACAGTTAGTGTACTTGTTTACTAAAGATACAACAAGCTTACTTGAGATGAAATATGAGAAAAATCAAGGTAAATTGTACTTGTGGGTGGAACACTTTTATTGTTATTTGAATTACCTATTCAACTTATGGAACGAACGCGGCGCCAGTTCCGTTTTTTTCCGTAAGTAGAATAGGGAAGGCGTAGGACATACAGCGTAAGCTTTTTGAAGAATACGGAAAGCGGAAGCATGTGCAAGGTGATCATTTGTGTTCATAAAGCATATACAGTTGTATTTATTTCGAAAATGACCGATCGTTTCGCTAGATAAAGACTCTTATTCCTCGTCTGGTATCGTTTAAAGCCCCTTGAAGCTGCAATGAAACTGTAATTTTGACCTTCAACCGTTTGGAGGCCATTGAAGTCCACTATAAGGAGAATAATCAAAAACCTTAATTTCTTTTCGACTGAAGAAAGAAAGACATGAACATCTTGGATGACATGGGGGTGAATAAATTATCAGGAACATTTTATTTGAAAGTGGACTAATCCTTTAAGAGATTCAGTTTTCTCAGTCCACAGAACTAACAGTGTCCATAGTAGAAGAAACAGCAAATTAGGGGAAAAAAGTTTTACGGTTTTTCTCAGTTGCTTTGGTGCATTTCTCAGATCACAACTGAAATACTCAAAACTACTTGTTCAACCTCCATATCATTTAGTCACTTCTGCACATCGTAAAAGCAATTTATCATTATTTTGAACAAATTGCAAATGATTTAATACATTCATGCAATTGATTACAAGTGTCTGCTGTTTCCTACATTATCAATTGCTCATGTCATGTTGATCAAAATATATATGGTTCCCTGTGTACTAGTCTTACCCTTCAAAACATCTAGCCATTAGTTCCTTGCATTAGTTCCTTGCATAAGTCATTAAATGCAAAATGCTTGAACTAGTTGTCAAAAACTGTCAAGCATATTTTCTATACATTTCTATTAGATGTTTTTTCCCTTCTTTTTGTTAACGTGCGTGCTGGAAGGGTACTGAGGCAAAACAGTGGAAAAGGTAGAAAAGGCCTTGCACACTTTTCAAAACCTTCTCTGCTCTTCTTTGCCCTCCTCCCCTCCCTCCTACATCAACTCTTTCAGCTGACGACTTTGCCACATTCTTCACACACAAAATAACAACCATCAGTGGACAATTCTCCACACCATATACTGACAATCACATCTTAACGGAAAACACACGTTCTCCCCTCTTTGCTCTCGGAGGCAGATGTTTCCAAACTCATCTTTTCCAATCACCCTACTACCTGTCCACTTGACCCTATCCCCACTCATCTTTTTCAGGCAATCTCGTCAATAGTACCTGCACTCACTCACATTATCAATTCTTCTCTTCAAACGGGTACATTTCCCACAGCATTTAAGCAGGCTAGGATTCCCCACTGCTTAAGAAACCCACTCTGAATCCAGCACTTTTAGAAAACTACAGACCAGTATCCCTTCTTCCCTTCATTGCAAAGACACTTGAGAGAGTTGTGTTCAACCAACCTTCTACTTATCTCACACAGAACAACCTTCTTGACAACTTCTAGAGTGGCTTCAAGAGTGGCCACTCAACTGAGACTGCCCTGATCTCAGTTACTAAAGCCCTGAGACTGGCACGGGCAACTTCACAATCATCAGTACTCATCTTGCTGGATCTGTCTGCTGCTTTTGACACAGTCAACCACCAGATCCTCCTGTCAACCCTCATAACAAAGGGCATCTCAGGAACCGTACTCCAGTAGTTCAAGTCTTACCTCTCAGGTAGGTCCTTCAGGGTATCTTGGAGGGGTGAGTTGTCTAAGTCGCATCATCTTGCTACTGGGGTATCTCAGGGCTCAGTGCTTGGACCACTTCTTTTCTCCATCTACATGTGATCACTAGGATCTGTCATTCAGGAACATGGTTTTTCCTATCACTGTTATGCTGATGACACACAACTACCTCTCATTCCAACCAGATGATCCGACGGTTGCTGCTCGCATCGCAGCCTGCCTCACAGCCATTTCCACCTGGATGAAGGACCATCACCTTTAATTCAACCTTGCAAAAACAGAACTGCTTATGGTCAGCGCCAACCCAACACTTCATCACAACCTCTCCATTCAACTTGGTTCGTCAAGGACAGCCAGGAACCTTGGAGTGGTGATGGGTGAATGTTTAAGCTTCACAGAACATATCGCTACAACGGCCCGGTCCTTGTACAACATTAGGAAGATCAGACCCTTTCTATCGAAGCATTCCACACAAATTCTTGTCCAAGCTATTGTTCTATCCAGACTGGACTATTGTAATGCTCTCTTGGCATGCCTCCCAGCATGCACTGTCAAGCCTCTACAACTGATCCAGAATGCAGCAGCAAGAGTGGTCTTTAACAAGCCAAAGAGAGCACACGTCACATACCTAAACTCAATACTTCAGACTTATGTGCCCTCCAGAAGTTTGTGTTCTGCAGGGGAACGGCGCCTTGTGGTGCCATCCCAAAGGGGCACAAAATCACTCTCACGGACCTTCTCCTGGTCTGTTCCCTGCTGGTGGAATAACCTGCCATGCTCTACCAGAGCAGCTGAGTCTTTAGCCATTTTCAAAAAACTGCTAAAGACATACCTTTTTCGTCAACACTTGACCCAGTAATATTAGCACTTTTTATCTTTACTTTTCTCTATTTATGTGTATTTAAAAAAAAAAATTAAAATTAAAAAAAAAAATCTTGCTACGAACACTTTGCTGGTAAAACTGGGACTTGACACGGCACTTGCGTACTGTTGCCCTCATGTTGATTTGATTGCTTTTACTATTCTAATTTGTAAGTCGCTTTGGAGAAAAGTGTCTGCTAAATGACTTAATGTAAATGTAAAGGCCAAGATTGTAGACATGTTTATGAAAAAGTGACACTATTGTGGACCATGTTCTCAATCATGACCTTATGGTCAAGGCATGTTGAAAGGTACAGCCGAATGTTGGGAGAACAACCGTGTCCTCAATCATTGAAATGTTTGTAGACAGAACAGGTATGTAATCAGACAATGTTCACATTACTGTAATACTGTATACTTACTATAATGTTATATTACAGTAGTCCACTTTCATTTTACATTACACAGTAAATATACTTCATAGAGACATAATGTAACACACAAACATACACATACACACACACACGTACATACAGTATATACAGTGTGTGTGTGTATGTAAATACTATAATTTGTTGACAGACAGACAGTAAGTGTAACTGTAAATCCTGTCCAGCCTCTTGCAATCAATATCCCACATACAGTAATGTGTAAATTTGTACTGTTGAAATTGATATATGCCATACAGATGAATTGCAGTCTTGTGCATTTTCTATTATTGTCATCAAAATCGTAGCCATAGTGTACATCTGAAAATACTGACAGAGTACACTGTTATTGACAACATGACTAAGCATTTTGACTGTCTTGTTTGTGAACAATGACACAGGACTTGTCATTCTGATGGCACTGATATGTTCATTGACATAAATACTTACTTTTTGTACGAATTGTTTTGAGAAATGCACTTACTGGTTTGCAAATCTTAAGGATGATTCAAGAAATGTACCAAAGCGACTGAGAAAAACTGTAAATTATGTCCCAGTGGTTCAGCCTTGAGGACCATAAGTCATGTTGTCACTTGCCATGTGATGTTTTAAACCATCAAGCAAATGTTTGAGAAATTCAAGAAGGTTCAATTCGGGTAACCATCAAGATTGGCGCAATCACAACCCCTAGAGACTGGAAATGAGAGTTTGTGAAGAGTTGTCCAGCTGTTAGACATTACAGCTCAACCATTCTCATGAGCTGAGACTGTGACACTCTGTGAAACCACATGCTTTCCTAAAAGCTGACTCGGATGGAATGGGATAGTGTGGTGTTTTTGTCTTTTGTCTCCCAGATGGGTTTGACACAGTGTGTAATTGTATGAAAGGTCATAGCCTCTTGCACCAGCTCATGATAATTAGAGAAATGCTTGAAATTCAAACAGGTTGCAAGGGCTTGTTGTGGGGGTTGGCAGCTTTTCTTTTTGAAGTTCGAACTGATTTTTAGAAAACACCTGTTTCCTTCTGGAGGCTGAAACATTTGGTTTTAAGATCAGATGGCTCAATTTTGTTATAGACAGTGTGTTTGGGGATTATTATACATTGACACTGTAAGTTTCAGTGTGTAGACAGACTATGTCCTCTTCATTTTATGAAAACCAATGTTTTTCATACAAATAAATTTAAATAAGTCTAAATCTAACATAACAGCTGACCCAGCGTGACATTTCGTAAGGCATTAGCCAATAGATTATGCAACATTACTCAAAATATCACAGTTATTACCTAAACTGTATGAAATCAGAGAGGGATTTTGTAGAATGATACAGAGATAAATTAATATCAGATGTAGCAGACAGAAGAATCATCCCTTACCTTCCTCGGAATGCTTCATTTGTAGTGCTTTACAAAGGCTGCATTTAGGTCAGTGCATTTTAGGAACATAATGCTGAATTGAGTGTTTAATTGATCATGAATCTTTTGTGATACTGAATTGTGGATACTTAATTCTTGGTAATTGTTAACTTGCTGCTATGAAAGTCCATTAACAATTCTGGTGATAGAAACTAAACGTACTGGCCTTGTTGGAAGCGATATGATGTTATTAAACTCATTATTTGTGATGTATTTTGGTCCATCTGCATTCGCTTTCTATTTTTTATTGCCACTGAGGTTTAGCATGACTGGAATGTTTTGGCCGATTTCACCTCGACTACATTTCCATATCCTCCATCTTTCATTTGCCTAATTAAATGAATAAATATGCATTCAGCTTTCTAACCAGTTTACAACTCTGGGTTGTTTTCATTTTTCTCAGTAGGCTACTGCATAAATAAACAAGAGTATAATTTCTACCGCACATTTTATTAATCACATTGTGGGTTTTATGTGAGTGCATTTGTTCTTGTGCGTATTTGCGTGTGTGTATCATGAATAGGGTTTGAAAACGAGAACCGGTTCTTATTCAGTATTCAAACAATGTTCAGTTCTGTTAACATTTCTAACATATAAATCCTTCTGTGGATTTAATACTGAGCTAAAATGCTCAGAGTTCCCTGCAATTTGCAGTGCTGTTATTAGCTAAAACGAAACCAAAAAAATGTAAAATCTGTTTTTGTTAAAGCTGCTATCTGTAACTTTTTTGGTTTAAAATGATCCAATATAAATTTTTGAGCAAGTACATAACCAGCCAGTGTTCAAAACCATCTCCTTACCTTAGCCCAATTCACAACGGTAAGCTTGTAATAATGTTTTCTAATTCGGGTGTTTCTGGTGGGTTTCCGAGGTAAATTCCGTTCATCTTTGCGTCTTTACGTCACGTCTGTTTACATAAGAACAAGTCCCAGCTAGTAGGCTATATCATGTGAGGATGCTGCAGGTGGCGGATCATTTATAGCCTTTTCTCACAGCAGCTGGAATAATTAAACTTATTTTGATGGCGGATTGTATGGTATGACAAATGAACGTTAGATATTAGACTGTACAGAGTTTGAAATCTACAGGTAACGCTAATACACACTAAATGTACGTAGTCACGCAATGCTAATGTTGTTAACATTAACAATTTGAGAACAAAGTATAACAATAATAATAATTTGCATGGTTTGATATGATATGAGCTAAGCGATCATTAGATTTAATCACCCTTGGTAGCACAATTTATTGTAATGCTTTTTTTTTTTTTCAGTTGGTCAGAACAAAAGTGGCAGATTTATTACATACTTGTTCAGATGACATTCTCAGGTGAAAACGTCACATGTACAGTATCCACCATTCTCCTCAAAACATAAGATTCATCCGCGCTGAGGAGCTGTGCCAATGCACAACCCACGTAAAGATGATAATTCCGCAAATAACTGCAATTTCAGGTTTTCGAACAAAGATGGCGACAAAGAGGCAAAACTTACGGACTGCAGCTTTAACTGAAATTAAGTATAAATTACGATGAAAAACTAAAAACTAAAAACAAAAAGAAAATTAAAAAATTTGTTGAAATAAATTACTATAAGCTAAAACTGAAAATCAATTAAAGCTAAATAGAACTATTTAAAACAAATCAAAATGCAAAAGCGCATAACAAAATTACTTTAAACTTAATTTTAAACAAACTAAAAGTAAACTGAATATACAGCACGATACAGTGTAGTCCAATTACACAACAAATGACTCTAATAAGTCAGTTTTTTTTAGTGAATCAAACAAATGCTGTTTACAAATAACTGTGATACTTAAACCAGCGGTATTACTGGTAGAATGTTTTTATTACTGAAATTATCTGTTTTTAATGGAATAGTCAAGGAACCAGAATTGTTAAGAGGAATCTGAACTGGAATCATTAAGTTCTTAAAGATTCCCATTCCTCATCAGGATCATATCTCAATATCATCAGAAATTGTCTGGTGGACTGTACCAGTCAATAGTACTTTTTTTTTTTTTTGAACACTGACTATCAGGTTGTCTTAACTAGAGACAGTATATTTTTGAGAAGGTTCTCTCTGCTGTAAAATGGTTTTCAGGATGAGATTGCAGAAGATTTCATTTCAGCAAAAAATTTAGTGCTCTGACGTTTCTAAAATATGTAATGATGGTATATTGTTAAGATCAGTTAAGCATAGAAGTGGCCAAATTGTTACTGATGATTCTGGGAAAGAAAACCCCACAATGCATGGCGGTACATTCAGACATTAGCTAATCTGTAACCACAGCAGACATTCTTCAGATATGAGTTTATGTGTTTGTGTAGGTGGGTGTGTGGGTTGATGGTTTCGAATGAATAAGCGGGTCCGATAGCTTCTTTCCAATGATGGTTTTGTATAGTGGGGTCAGACTGGAAGAGCTGGAAAATGCTAGCTTTGTGAAATTTAAACTAAAGAACCTCAGTACACAAAACAGAGAAAGAATGCTTGTGTGCTGAACAAGGTCCCTAATGGGATAGCAGTGTTTTATAAAGCAGGTGCCTTGAACAGTATTCTCTCATTTGTTCATTTTATTCAGTAACATTTGAAACTTAGCAACACCTGCAGAAAAAGAAAAACAGTATTCTGCCATAATGCAGTGTAATGCTCTGGCTAATTTAAAGCAGTCATTGTTTTCTGCTATTCCTTTGAGAGTTCTGTATTATTACAAAGATGCAGTCTTAAAATTAACTCTTTGTGATCTGACAGAGTAATTTGTAACAATTAAATTATCTATCTAATGTTACATGCTATGTGTATGTATTTTTATATTGTTGTGCTGACAAGAATAAATGAGATATAATTCATCCATACACAGTATTTCCCTAGAAATTATTAGTTTTGTGTGTGGAATGAGGCGAAAAATACAGTTCCCTTTCGTGGGAACTATAGACGCTACGTCAGTGACGTTATGGGAACCTTCTGCATTTTTGTGTTCGTGAAGCACTATTGTATCCAACCAATGAGAGAACGTGACGTCAGAGGCGGGCGACGTCGCGGACTATAAAGCATGCCCAGAAACAGAGAACGCTAGCTTCTGTTGTCTTCAGTAAGCGCTATCTGTATCTTGTCTGTCTTATTTACTGTTGTTTGTCTCNTCATTGGTTGGATACAATAGTGCTTCACGAACACAAAAATGCAGAAGGTTCCCATAACGTCACTGACGTAGCGTCTCGTTCCCTTACTCAGGGAACAAGGGTTACACTCGTAACCCAAGACGATTTATAGCCCAACTGCAGAGTCAATTTGACAGATGTGATGAGGTTATATTTCTCATTACAATTAGTAGACAGCTCATATTTTCAGTCTGGTGAAATCTACTGGTATTGAGAAGTATACGCAGAAAAATAAAAACTGTACGGGGCAGCCTGGATTGGTGCTTATCATCTGTGTATCTTTCATTTTTGATCAATAACTGATTATTCTGATTGATTGTGTTCGATTGTGATGAGAAATTGGCAAATTCACCAAACAGACACTTTAGTAGACAGTGTAGAACTGCCATGTGTGATAAGCAGCAAACTGCATTCAGCTCTTATTTATGGCTGCATTAGCATTGTTACCTGATTTTGATATAGTTTGATACAGTGCTCAGTGTAAATGAGTACACCCCCTTTGAAAAGTAACCTTTTAAACAAAATCTCAATGAACACAAAAACATCTTTCAAAATGCTGACAAGACTAAGTTTTATATAACATCTGTTTAACTTATAACATGAAAGTAAGGTTAATAACATTACTTAGCAAAACTAAATTTTAGACTACAGATGTCTAATTTAAGAAGAATTCAACCACATGTGAGTCTAATTATTCATTACACAGGTGTCTAGCAGACAGTTGACTATAAAAGGGTGTTAAAACCCCTTCCCAATTCATGTTGTCAGCAATGGCACCACATGGAAGAGAAATGTCACAAGACCTGAGAAAGAAAATAATTTCTTCACACCAGAAAGGTGAAGGCTACAAGAAGATCAGCAAAGCTTTACTTATCAGTCAGAATACTGTAGCAAAAGTGGTACAAAAATTTTAAAAAGATGGAACTGCAACCATCTCACAGAGACCAGGTCATCCACGGAAGTTAACACCTCGACAGGAGTGTCTTCTGATGAGAAGGGTTGAAGAAATTCGGCATGAAAGTTCACTGCAGTTATCTAAAGAAGTAGAAAGCCAAACTGGGGTGACTATTTCCCTTGACACAATACGGCGTACACTGCAGAGGAATGGCATGCATGGGTGCTGTGCTCGAAAGAAGCCTCTCCCAAAGCCCAGGCACAAAAAAGCCCACCTAGAGTTTGCCAGGGCCCATGCTGACAATGAAGACTACTGGGACTCTATATTTTGGACTGATGAGACTAAGATAAATGTTTTTGGAACTGATGGCTTCAAAACTGTATGGCGTCGCAAAGGTGAGGAATACAAAGAAAAATCCATGGTGCCTACAGTGAAACATGGTGGTGGCAGTGTCCTTATGTGGGGCTGCATGAGTGCTGCTGGTGTCGGGGAGCTGCATTTTATTGATGGCATCATGAATTCATAGATGTACTGCTCTATACTGAAAGAGAAGATGCTACCATCACTCCGTGCCCTTGGTCGTCGTGCACTTTTCCAACATGACAATGATCCTATACACATATCTAAGGCCACTGTTGGATTTCTGAAGAAGAATAGGGTGAAAGTGATTCAGTTGCTCCTGATCTGAACCCAATCGAACACCTATGGGGAATTCTGAAGAACAAGTTGAGCATCACTCTCCATCCAGCATCCAGTCTCTAAAAGAGGTCATTCTTGAAGAATGGAAAAAGATAGATGTTGCAAAATGTCGCCAACTTGTTCATTACATGCCTTGAAGACTTGGTGCTGTCATTAAAAATCATGGAGGCCATACAAAGTACTACACTGAACAAAATTATAAATGCAACACTTTTGTTTTTGCCCCCATTTTTCATGAGCTGAACTCAAAGATCTAAGACTTTTTCTAAGTACACAAAAGGCCTATTTCTCTCAAATATTGTTCACAAATCTGTCTAAATCTGTGTTAGTGAGCACTTCTCCTTTGCCGAGATAATCCATCCACCTCACAGGTGTGGCGTATCAAGATGCTGATTAGACAGCATGATTATTGCACAGGTGTGCCTTAGGCTGGCCACAGTAAAAGGCCATTCTAAAATGTGCAGATTTACTGTATTAGTGGGGTCCGAAAACCAGTCAGTATCTGGTGTAACCACCATTTGCCTCACACAGTACAACACATCTCCTTTGCATAGAGTTGATCAGGTTGTTGATTGTGGCCTGTGGAATGTTGGTCCACTCCTCTTCAATTGCTGTGCGAAGTTGGTGGATATTAACAGGAACTGGAACACGCTGTCGTATGCGCCGATCCAGAGCATCCCAAACATGCTCAATGGGTGACATGTCGGGTGAGTATGCTGGCCATGCAAGAACTGGGATGTTTTCAGCTTCCAGGAATTGTGTACAGATCCTTGCAACATGGGGCCATGCATTATCATGCTGCAACATGAGGTGATGGTCGTGTATGAATGGCACAACAATGGGCCTCAGGATCTCGTCACGGTATCTCTGTGCATTCAAAATGCCATCAATAAAATGCACCTGTGTTCGTTGTCCATAACATACGCCTGCCCATACCATAACCCCACCACCACCATGGGCCACTCGATCCACAACGTTGACATCAGCAAACCGTTCACCCACACAACACCATACACGCTGTCTGCCATCTGCCCTGTACAGTGAAAACCGGGATTCATCCGTGAAGAGAACACCTCTCCAAAGTGCCAGACTCCATCAAATGTGAGCATTTGCCCACTCAGGTCGGTTACGGCGACGAACTGCAGTCAGGTCGAGACCCCGATGAGGACGACGAGCATGCAGATGAGCTTCCCTGAGATGGTTTCTGACAGTTTGTGCAGAAATTCTTTGGTTATGCAAACCGATTGTTGTAGCAGCTGTCCGGGTGGCTGGTCTCAGACGATCTTGGAGGTGAAGATGCTGGATGTGGAGGTCCAAATTCTCTGAAACGCCTTTGGAGACGGCTTATGGTAGAGAAATTAACTTTCAATTCATGGGCAACAGCTCTGGTGGACATTCCTGCAGTCAGCATGCCAGTTGCATGCTCCCTCAAAACTTGCGACATCTGTGGCATTGTGCTGTGTGATAAAAATGCAAATTTTAGAGTGGCCTTTTATTGTGGCCAGCCTAAGGCACAATAAAAGGCCAATAATCATGCTGTCTAATCAGCATCTTGATATGCGACACCTGGATTATCTCGGCAAAGGAGAAGTGCTCACTAACACAGATTTAGACAGATTTGTGAACAATATTTGAGAGAAATAGGCCTTAGTACATAGAAAATGTCTTAGAACTTTGAGTTCAGCTCATGAAAAATGGGGGCAAAAACAAAAGTGTTGTGTTTTTTCAGTGTAGATGTAGTAGTTTTTGTTGTGGGGTGTACTCATTTTTGCATCACTCTAATTTGAGTAAAACTGAAAAATGTGTAATCTAAGTTATATTATTAACCTTACTTTCATGTTATAAGTTAAACAGATGCTATATTAAACTTAGTCTTGTCAACATTTTGGAAATTGTTTTTGTGTTCATTGAGATATTGTTTAAAATGTTACTTTTCAAAGGGGGTGTACTCATTTACGCTGAGCACTGTATATAATATCATTAATGAATTGGCTTCTAACACAGACAGCGTGGGCACATATATGATGCTATCAACAGACTTAATTTATCCTTAGTTTCCCCAGAGAAGGCTTGCTGCGGAGTCGGTGTTACAATGTGTTCAGCCGCACACCGATTACATTACTTGCCCACACCCCACGGCAGCTCCACCCCTACTGTATAGAAAAAAAAACATTTTGTTCAGTTGGACAGCAGACGCTACAATTATAAACTGAAAAACCTTTGCTCTGCTCCATACAGCACCAGCTGCAGAGTCGCAGCACAGTGCAGCAGGAGTCAGATTTCACTTGTCACTTGATGAGAGTAAGGAGAGATGACTGACAGGACAATGGTGGAGGATTTGGTGCGCAAAAAGGTCCTGAGCATCATTGACAAAAATCTTAAACTGTCACTCCCTATACACAGAGGCCCTGTCCATGCAAGCATGGGTATTTTCAAAACCGCAGCTTTTTCTGTGCGGTTTGGCCGTTCGTCCACACGGAAACGCAGTATCCAGTCACTGAAAGCGAACTTTTTTGAAAACTCCGGCCAGGGTGAAGATTTTTAGAAACTCCAGTTACATCGTTGTCGTGTAGATGGTGAAACTGGAGATTTTGGCCAGTGACATCAGAGTGCGCGCTGTTATCTCCTTTGTTTGACGTCAGATTTTGCGCCGCTATCTCCTTTGTTTACGTGAGGCAAGTCTGTTCAATGAAGGATGTAGCCAAAATATTGCTGCTAATAACTGTGCTATCAGGGCTTATAACATGTATGCACATACATGCACAGTTCTCACATTATATTGTGGAACAGAGGCTTCTGATTGGCCAACATGGCTTTTGATAGCGCTTCATAGTGTGTTTTTGCGTTTTCATGTGGACAGAGATTTTTTTTAAACCGTGCTTGTGTGGACGAGATTTCATTTGTTCACTAGTTTACTTAATAATTTGGTCCATTATGGCCATGATTTAGTTAAAACGAGGGAACAAATTAGTGCAACCTAACCACAATTTACCTAAAACAAGAGAACAATTAATCAAACCTGGCCCCGATTTAACTAAAACATGGGAACCAATTAATAAAACATGGTGACAATTAATTTAAATTCTTCATATCTATTTTCCCCATGTCATGCTGCCTACAACCAACTAGCAAATTGTGATGAAGTTTGGGGTTGGTAAGATTTTGAGATGTTTTTGAAAGAAGTCCGCTCACCAAGGCTGCATTTAATTCATTACAAATACAGTAAAAACAGGATTTTGATCAATATTAAAGTGTTTAAGAACTCTTATTTCATGGCTATGATATCTATTTTTTCCCCACTTGTCATGTGCAGGTCTCCATAGAAAATGTCTCGGTTACGACTGTAACCTTAGTTCCCTGAAGAGGGAACGAGACGTTGCATCGAGAATGACGCTGTGGGAACGCTCTGCGTGATTGCGTCGTGAAGCACCTATGAAATCAGTCCAATGGCGTGACGGAAGGTGGGTGACGTCATGACCAGGAAACTATAAAGCAAACTCAGACCAAACAATGTCAGCTTCTGATAGGCCGAAGCAAGTCGATCACAGGCATGCCGGAAGTATGGCAGGGCGACGCAATGCCCTTTCAAGGGAACTCGCGTTGCGTCGAGAATGACGCTGTGGGAACGTTTATACCCACGCAGCCATACTGACCAGTGCCTGTCTTGTGTGAAAACAGCGAGCACAACTAAGACAAAGCAACTGGGACCCAGGGGTGAAGCCCAAATCTAGGTTGTAAAACCTGACGAATGTGTGTGGAAAGGACCAGCCCACCACATCACAGACCTCTTGTAGGGATACCCCTATAAAAAGGCTTCCAAAGCCGCCATACTCCTGATCCGACGCACCACACAGGAAACACCAATGGGTTTCTCCCCAAAGACACCACCCAAAGGTGCGTGGTAAGCAGCTAGGCCGCCACGTAAACCCTTAGAGTGGAGGGGAATAACCCTGCAGAGAATCGATTCTGCAGAATTCCAGCACTCTACCAGCCGGGCAGTAACTGGATCCCGCTGATGATTCTGCCAGCTTCCTTGTGCAGGGAGCTCTGGAGTTAGCATGGTCTTACAACCTCAGTTGAGAGACCTGAGTCTACGAGTTGGGCCTCCTCAGAGGCCAAACCCATACTTCCATAACTCTGCTCTCCAGAACTCCCGGGAGTAGAACGATCAGGGAAACCGTGTACAGACACAGCCTCAGCCAAGTCTGCACCTCGATATGAGCTCCACCACCCCAGGGTGGAGTCTCCATTCCCTGGGCCTCAGCCCCTGTCTCGACAGGATGTCTACTCCCTAAATCTGGTGCCCAGGGATGTAGAGCCTGAGTCATCATCAACAGCCAGGTGCCAGGAGAAATGATAACCCGTCCACAGACTCTGAGCGACCATCCATGATCGCTCCCCAGCCCGTGAGAGAAGCATCTGTCATAAGCGTTACGCGACGACAAGGAGCTCCCAAGCACAGGACCCTGGGACAAGTACCAAGACCTCTTCCACATAACTAAAGTACGAAGCATCTGCGCGTAAACTTGATCATGCAGAACAGGTTGCCCCTCAAGGAAACCCCTTGGTCTTGAGCCACTACTGCAAAGGTCTTATGTACAGCAGGCCAAAAGGTATCCTGTTGGACGCAGCTGCCATCAGACCAAACAGTCTCGCAACTGTCTGACAGTGAGTGACTGGCCTAGTTATCTTGCTCACAGCTGTGTGGATCGAACTGATACGAGCAGGAGAAAGACGTGCCTGCATCGTCATCTAATCCCACACCACGCCTGAAAAAGTGGTCCTCTGAAATGGAGAAAGCACACTTTTCGTTGCGCTCAGCCTGAACCCCCCATACTTTCATGCGGGCAAGGATGACATCTCAATGCCTATCCGCCACCTGCTCACACTTTGAGCCAGAAACACAGGGTGACAAGACTAGGCCGAAAGGAAGAACCTAGTACTGGTATGCTTTGTCCCCAAAAGCAACCTGAGGAACTTCCTGAGTTGAGGAAGGATGGAATATGGGAGTATGCGTCCAGAGATCTATCGTGACAAACCAGTCCTATGATCTGATTACGTCCCGAATCGCCTCAGCGCACAGATCAAAAACTGGACACAACCCCCCATCCTTTTATGGAACAATAAAGTACTGGCTGTAAAACCCAGACTATGTCATGAGGAGGAACACATCTTAATGATCCTCTTCCCCAGCAGAGTTTATCTCCTGTTCCATAACCAGAGCTTGCTCAGGGCCTACCACTGAGGACAGGAACCCCCAAGTGCAGGACCCATTTAGATATATTGGCAGTCTTTCATGCTGTCAAAAATCTACTAAGGGAACCAGTCTCTCGAGACTAGCCTCCGGATTTTCTGAGTAGCCAGTTCGGTGCCCTGAAGTGGATGACCGGCAGGGAACAACCGAAACTAGAACTCGCTGGAGACCGCTGCGCCCCGAAGCACACGAGGTGGCGGGGTTGGCAGAATGGCTCCCTGATGGCCCTTAAGGGAAATCATATAGGGATGTGTTAACCACTTTCCTTCTGAGGCCAAGAGAGCCAGCCTCTCGAGACTGGTCTCTGGTATTACTCAGGCGACCAATTTGGTGCCCTGAAACGGCGAACCGGCAGGGAACAGCCAAATTGATTGCTCTGAGACCCTCCGCAGAGGGAGCAAGCATCCCAGTGCTGCTACGTTTCCAGGCGGACACTGAGATATAGGCTCACTGGAGACCACTGCGTCCCGAAGCACACAAGGTGGCAGGATTGGCAGAATGGCCCCCTGAGGGCACCGAAAGGAAATGAGCACCGTGTCATGAGGTGTCGAACACTTCCCCCCGGAGGGGACTGCCCTCACGCAGCCTTTTTGAAGATAATGACGGTCCTCAGATCCATCTTACCCCGAAAAGACTTCGTACTAAGAGAACCAGCCTCTCGAGACTGGGCTCTGACATAACTTGAGTAGCCAATTCGGTGCCCTGAAACGGGAGACCGGCAGGGAACAACCGAACTAGAACTCGCTGGGGACCTCTGCGCCCCAAAGCACCGAGGTGGCAGGGTTGGCAGAAATGCCCCCTGAGGGCACTGAAGGTAGATGGGCACCGTGAAGTGAGGTGTAACCCATTTACCCCGGAGGGAATGCCCTCAGAGGTCTGACACCACTGATGTCAGAACCACTTCACCGAAGCCTTCTTCGCGATAACGACGATCCTCAGATTCGTCTTACCCAGAGGAGACTTCAGCTAATAGCGCCAAAGGGAGATGGGCACCGTATGATGAGGTGTTATCCATTTCCCCCCGGGAATTCACCATTAAATTCCTCAAAATTAAAATGCAGCCAAATCAACCAGACAAGTAAACACGGTCTGGACTAAAGGCAGAAATAGTGAGTAAAACAGGCATCTGATTTCCCCAAAATCAGATGAGTAATTGTCATTTAATTTCTCAAAATTAAATGCAGCCAAATATCAACCAGACAAGTAAAAACAGTCTGGATGAGAGGCTGAATATAGTGTATTAATACATACATCTGATTCCCCCCAAACAGATGAGTAATTAACATTTAATTTCTCAGAATTTAATGTAGCCAAAATCAAACAGACAAGTAAAAACTGTCTGGATGAAAGGCTGAATATAGTGTATTAATACAGATGTCTAACTTCTGAAAAGTATTTATCATTCAATTTCTAACAAATTAAATGCAGCCATATCAACCAGACAAGTAAAAACGGTCTAGATGATAGGCTGGATATAGTATTCTCATACAGACACAAACTTTTCAAAGCAGACAAATTTTCATTTAATTCTCAAATTAAATGCAGCCAGTAAACAAACACACAAGAATACATGCTGAATGTCCTAGCTGAAATATTTGACACAAAAAGAACTGTAGCTCGTAATAGTTTGCAAGCGATCATAGGGACAAGAGAGAAAGGGAAACTCCCGTCTGCTCAGTTCCCTCCGAAAGTATATAAATATTTATATAAATTACAGGCATGTAATCTACGCGCTGCCTCGGCAAACGCGAGATCCGAGCCCTTGATATTATAGCAGACCAGTAATCCACGCGCTGCCTCGGCAAACGCGAGAGCCGAGCCACTATATTCTTATTGCAGACCAGTAATCTACTCGCTGCCTCGGCAAACGCGAGATCCGAGCCATTCTTCATTTCAGACCAGTAATCTGGGCGCTGCCTCGGCAAACGCGAGATCCGAGCCACTATATTCTTTTTGCAGACCAGAAATCTGTGCGCTGCCTCGGCAAACTCGAGATCCGAGCCATTGATCTTTATTGCAGACCTTAATCCACGCGCTGCCTCGGCAAACGCGAGATCCGAGGCATTGATCTTTATTGCAGACCGTAATCCACGCGCTGCCTCGGCAAACGCGAGATCTGAGCCTTGCATTAGACTTTTATTCCCTCAAGAACAAAGCCAACGGGAGCGGAGCTAAAAAACTCCTGATAGTGCATGCTTTTCTTACACTTCGGGACATTTTTAAGAATTCTTTTAATTCTGTCAGCCCAAAAGAGAGCTGACGTGCATGCTCCGCTCCCACACAAACAACACATAAATCACGTGTATCCCCAGCGAGTGCAGGGAGGAACACATGATTCAAACCGCTGTTTGCTCGCCATTATACTTCTGTCTAGATAAATTTAAGCTTGTGGACAAACAACAATAAATAGACAGAGACAATTTCACATAGAGCGCTTGCTGAAGGCACAGAAGCTGACATTGTTTGGTCTGGGTTTGCTTTATAGTTTCCTGGTCATGACGTCACCCACCTTCCGTCACGCCATTGGACTGATTTCATAGGTGCTTTACGACGCAATCACGCAGAGCGTTCCCACAGCGTCATTCTCGACGCAACGCGAGTTCCCTTGAAAGGGAAATTATGTTTACATAAAACATAATATTGGCTCTGTCCAACCTTAGGTGTGTTAACAAATTGTTTCTGTGGTGCTTTTATAATATTTGCATACATTTATGGAGCTATTAATACCGAGTGATCCTTATTAAACTCTGCAATATAATCCAGCTTTTAATTTCAGTTTGTTTGGACCAGCAGACTAAATACACAGCCAAGTGAGGAATTCACATATATTAAATAGTGCTTTTCTCAGAAAGATATTAATTATTCAAAAGCATGTGATCCGAGTTTTCTTCCGCCTTTAAGGTACTGAAACATCAACGTGTGAAGATACAGCCTAAATAAGAACATGCCACCTCATAATGCACAAATCTGCTGTCTTCAGCTATTGACAAATCTCTGACTGTGTGAGCGTGTGTTTGTGTTTGCGAGGATCCATTTGTTTTGAGTAAGTGCCGTTGTTTGATCTCCACCTCGCTCATTGATTGAAACCATGTGAGCGCCGTGCCCATGGCAGCTCACCATTAGGATCCACGTTTCCCTGCCCTGTGATTTCCAAGCACACACAACTTGACATCAACAAAGCCGGGTGTCTTGTAAAGCTCGCACATGTTTTGGCTCAAAATTCAAACTGCTGCTTTGCACAAACTGTGAAATGGTCAAGGCCTCATCTGCTAACCAGTTTTTCACAGTAGCACGTGCCTACTGGTACCGACCCGTGGTTGACGCGGTGGGTGGTTGAGGAGGGGAAAGAGTTGGCGTGAGCTCTTGCAGCATCTGTGACATCGATCAGCCTGGCATACCGTCCGGCATAGGAAGGAAGAGTCATCATCAAAAGCTACATCTGTGACAGGCAGCCCTTACGGATTTGGCCAAAAAGGATTTATGGGTTGAGGTGAGAGAATGCTGAAGTAGTTCTTATGGATGGGTGACCTAGTTGAACAGGTTATACTTTTCCTTGCAAAAATGCATAGAAGAAAAATATACGACCCACACAAGAGCGCTCTGTGTGAGTTATGTGTGGTAAACAAGCATATGAATAATTTACATTTTAACACCCACCCTTTTTTAACTTTCACATCTTTATCTTTTGACCCTCTTTTTTTCCCTATGCTTTCTAACGTTGTGGCAGAAGCGACGGGCTTTCATGTTCTTTCACCTGCTATTTGGATTTGATGATGGCAATTCATGTTGCCTTTTACTTTGCTTTTTTCCCTCTTCTGGTTCCTTTATTGACAACATCGACTGATGTGGGACACATGTAATTTACTTGAGCCTGGCGCTCTCTCCTCCCATGACTAATTCAACAGCAGGCTGTAAATATTGTTAAAGAGGACAAACTGGAGTCATAAGTCATTGATGCCTGTTTTTCTCTCTGTTTTTTCCTTAGTGTTACAGTTGTTTTTTTTTTATTGTTTTTTTTTTTCTATGCTGAGATACTCTTATTGAGATCTATATACTACTGTAATCATAAAGGTTTATCAGATATACACATTAAAAGTCTACAGTCTTTCTCTTCCAAAAAATATTGATGACACTACAGATTTTTGTCCAATCAGATGCTCTCTAGAATAAGAAAGTCCCACCTGCTTATACCAACTACAACCAACTAGCAAAGAGTGAAGTGTTCAAGTCATTTCAGAACTATCATACACAATCAAAAGTTTGGGGTTGATAAGATTTTTTGGAATGTATTTGAAAGAAGTCCTTTATGCTCACTACACCTGCATTTATTTGATCAAAAATACAATAAAAAAGAAATATTGTTAAATATTATTACAATTAAAATGAAGTGTTTTCCATTTAAATATATATTTTAATTGTAATTTATTCCATTGATGGCAAAGCTGAATTTTCAGCATCATTACTCCAGTCTTCAGTCACATGATCCTTCACAAATCATTCTAATATGCTGATTTGGTGCTTAAGAACCAGTTGAACCAGTTATTTCTTTGATAAATAGAAAGTTCAAAAGAAAGGCATTTATTTGAAATATAAATATTTTGAAACGGTATAAATATCTTTAATGTCACTTTTGATCAATTTAATAGTTCCTTCTTTGTGAGTTGGATTATAAAGAATTATGGTTTAAGCTGTGTTACTGATTGTAATGTTGACTATATAGTTTAGTGTGCATTTTTTGTAGCATTGAAGAATAGTAAGGGGGCTTGCACTACTCATTTAACTGCGTTATGAGGACACAGACTTATGTGACAAAACCACATTTAGCATTATTTTCTGTGGCAGCATGATAATTATTAAATGCACAGATAAAGCATTGGTTACACACATTCTGCTTTGCTTGTCAGTAAGTCTATCAGTGACAAGAAAAGTCAATCAGTGAGTCTATTTTATTCTGAACTACCCCTCCATATCATACAGTTTCATTAGTAAATACTTGAACACAGGGCAAAAACATCTTAGTGTTAGTTCACCCAAAAATGAAATTTCTGTCATTAATTACCCTCATGTCGTCCCAAATCCGTAAGACTTTCGTTCATCTTTGGAACACAAATTAAGATATTTTTGATTAAATCCAAGGGTGTCTGAAACACACATAGGCAGCAGCATCATTGCACCTTTTGAGGTGCAGAAAGGTATTAAAGACATTGTTAAACTATAGTCCATGTGATTGCAGTGGTTCAACTTTAATGTTATGAAGCGATGAGAATACTTATTGTGCGCAAAAACAACAACAGAAAAATAACGTCTTTATTCAACAATTTCTTCTCTTCTATGTTTGTCTCCTAAGCTGTTGACGCAATGAATGCAGTGCAGCGCTTCCATGTTTACGTCCGAATGCCGGCTCAGCATTGGCCGACTCTGTACACGTGAGCAGTATGACGCATACGTGTGATGCTGATGCAGCCAATAATGAGCCGCGTTCTGACGTAGAACACAGAAGTGCTGCATTGCGTTCATTGCGTCAATAGCGTAGGAGACAGACATAGAAGAGAAGAAATGGTTGAATAAAGACAATGTTTTTCTTTTGTTTTTGCACACGAAAAGTGTTCTCGTCGCTTCGTAACATTAAGGTTGAACCACTGTAATCACATGGACTATTTTATCAATGTCTTTACTACCTTTCTGGACCTCAAAAGGTGCGATGACGTTGCTGCCAATGCGTGGTTCAGAAACCCTCGGATATCATTAAAAATAACTTAATTTGTGTTCCGAAGATGAACGAAGGTCTTAAAGGTTTGGAACGATAAGAGGGTTAGTAGTTAATGGGTTTCATTTAGTTAATTTAGTTAGTCATTTAGTAGTTAAGGTTTTATTTTTGGGTGAACTAAACCTTTAAGCGATTTCATGGGGTCTTGAAGTAAAGTGGGAGAAAACAGGGAGTTAAGGCCCTGCGACTGGGTGCTTCAGCTCACCTACTTCCTTCATCATCAAATAAAGTGTTCTTGCTGGTGTATGTGCAGACATTTCTCTAGTCTTGGCTTTCTGTGGTAGAATCATAATCATTAATCATCTCGATCATTATCATGACAGCCATTTCCACTCAAACAGACCTTTAGGCATTCCTCTGCAAGATTCCCACTCACTTTACCTGGAGTATATGTGAAAAATAAATCAAATCATCTTTACCAAACCCTCTTAGTGACCTGATGTATATGAATCTTATTTGTCACTCTGACAGTATTGGTACAGTATTTTGTTGTAGCATTTGCCTGAGCACTTGACTTGCCTTTGTACCTGTGCTTTGTTTTAGGTTACTGTTTAATATAAATATGAATGTAAATGAGACTTAAATAAACTGAGATGTTTATAATCGCAAATGTAGAGAGCAGGATGACCAATATAATTCAGATATATGATGTAATTCAATTTAATGTTATAGTGCTGTATATGAGAAATCAAATCAGCACATTTGAATGATTTCTGAAGGATCACGCGATACTGAAGAATGGAATAATGGCTGATGAAAATTCAGCTTTACCATCAGAGATGTAAATAACATTTTCACATATGTTAGAAAACAATTTCAGTCATTTTATTATCATCACAGTCATTTTTAAAAGGTAATAATATTTCACAATATTACTTTTTTTTTTTTACTGTATTTTGATCAAATAAATGCAGCCCTGGTGAGCATACGAAAATTTCAAAAGCTTACAGACCACAAACTTTTGAACAGTAAAGTACAGTATATACACCTTTTATATTTTACTTAATTTTGAAATATTTACTCACAATTATCGTATAATTTATATAAATTATTGGCCATTGGTGATAATCTAAAAATGTCCAAACATCGTCTGATTAATCATCCTGACTGATACACTATATTGCCAAAAGTATTGGGACACCCCTCCAAATCATTGAATTCAGGTGTTCCAATTAGTTGGCCACAGCGTATAAGGTGTATAAAATCAAGCACCTGGCCATGCAGACTGCTTCTACAAACATCTGTGAAAGAATGGGTCGCTCTCAGGAGCTCAGTTAATTCAAGCGTGGTACCATGATAGGTTGCCACCTGTGCAATAAGTCCATTTGTGAAATTTCCTCACTACTAAATGTTCCATGGTCAACTGTTAGTGGTATTATAACAAAGTGGAAGCAATTGGGAACAACAGCAACTCAGCCACAAAGTGGTAGGCCACATGAAATCACAGAGCGGGGTCAGCGCATGCACAGGCCTTCCTGTAGCTCAGTGGTTAGAGCGTGGCACTAGCAATGCCAAGGTCATGGGTTTGATCCCAGGGATTGCACATACTCAGATACAAATGTATAGTATAATGCAATGTAAGTCGCTTTGGATAAAAGCGTCTGCCAAATGCATAAATNNNGCATGCTGAGGCGCACAGTGCCCAGAAGATGCCAACTTTCTGCAGCGTCAATAGCCACAGACCTCCAAACTTCGTGTGGCCTTCAGATTAGCTCAAGAACAGTGTGTAGAGAGCTTCATGGAATGGGTTTCCATGGCTGAGCAGCTGCATCCAAGCCTTACATCACCAAGTGTTTTACACCAAGCATTGAATGCAGTGGTGTAAAACATGCCGCCACTGGACTCTAGAGCAGTGGTTCCCAACCACGTTCATGGAGCCAACCCCATGACTGCTCACCAGTGCACAAAGCAAGGTCCATAAAGACATGGATGAGCGTGTTTGGTGTGGAGGAACTTGACTGGCCTGCACAGAGTCCTGACCTCAACCTGACAGAACACCTTTGAGATAAATTAGAGCAGAGACTGCAAGCCAGGCCTTCTCGCCAACATCAGAGCCTGACCTCACAAATGCACCAATGGTTTATAATGGTAAAAAATTCCCATAAACACACTCCTAAACCTTGTGGAAAGCCTTCATATAAGAGTTGAAGCTGTTATAGCTGCAAAGGTTGGGCTAACTCCATATTAAACCTTATGGATCAAGAGTGGGATGTCAAGTCCATGTGCATGTAAAGGCAGACGTCCTAAAACTTTTGGCGATATAGTATATATCGCACTGTTTTAAATACATGTAAATGTATGCATTTCATTTCATTTGTGTGCATCATTCATTTACATTTATGGTTATGTTATGAACTATGAATATGTTATGAAATGGAAAACTGAAATTCAAAATGAATTAAATTTAGAAGAAACTACAAGATAAGTGTTTAGGTTTTTATGAGTGTTTCTTTTCTTTTGCTTGGACTTGACAATGTGGATGCTGTCATAGCATAACAGAGTTGGAATATAAAGCCTGACAGATATATTTCAACAGAAATTTTAATCAAAAGAACAAGACTGACAGTGCACACTCATAACATTTTAGCAAGTTATGACAAGGACGACCTACTTGACTGAAATATTTCATTCCAGGTTGTACTTCACCTTGTGCATGTGGGTGGAACAACGTAGGCTTTTGGTTGAGGCATTGCAAATCTTCAACATGACTACAGATGTCTGTCTTTTTCAGACGTAGGAGTGTATTCAGAATGACACAAGTTGTGTTTCATGGGAAATGTAAAACATTTTAATAAAGTTTCAAAATATGTTTGCTTCTGCCCTTTGAGAACTGTTCCCTTTTCCAAAGTAGTGGTCTCACTTTTCCTCTGAAGTTGACTTTCCAATTGTTTAGAAACTCTTTTCATTATCTACACATCAGCAGAGCAGATCCCTTTCTCATCATTTTGAAGACTTGCACACTACACACTACAAAATGAAATTACTTTCTTACTTACAGATTGCAAAGTTTGGAGATGCAGACAGAATACAGACAGGAACTTTTGACAGCTCATTTTTGGACAGGCATCTCACACTAAGTAGCATAATCTCTCTAAAAAAAAAAAAAAAAACCTTTTCCAGACAGTCTGCAGTTAAAATCGTTTGCTGTTTTCAGAAGAGGCCCTTACATGGACCGGCCCTTTTGTGGGTTTATGTATGCACTTACACTTACTTGTCTTTGGAGAAACAAGAGAAATACCCTCAAGGGACCTGTGGGATGTATCAAATCGTATCTTCAGATGTGGATTGAAACCACCCACCTTGCATAAACGGAGGCCGGTCAAGGTCGTAATGTGGGAGTGAATGACATCTTTGCAGGTTCATAACATAGTGCTCTTTTATCTTTGTTCATCAAGCCATCACAGACTCAAATCATGTTTCATGTTCTTTTGAGTTCAGTGGCTTGCTGATCTTGTTGATGCATACAAATTCACAGACGGGAGACCGTTCGAAAGGACGGGCCCTTAGTCTTCAAAGACTTTCGCGCTGGCTCCTCTCACTGGGATCAGCCCTCCTGACAGCAACTGAGTCTTTCAGGACTAAATGTCTTGCCTTTCCGTCTGCTCTACCTGCTATGCCTCTCACTTTGGTAAATTGCATCTTGCTCTTTTTTCCTTCTCTCTGTTTTTCTTGTTTAGTCTCCACTCTCTGAGCTCTTTATCTCCCGGTGTCGGCTTGTAACAAAAGCAGTTGCCTCTAGCGCAGATGTCTTGCAGTGTGTGTGTGTTTATCCTCTGTATTTTAGACACCAGGAGCAAATTCCCCCCAGCCATTATATCCAATTAGCAAGAGAATTTATTTTCTTTCTTCCTCTTAACGCAGAGTGGTAGAGGGGAATTCTGGCTGCATGCTTCTTTGATGAGAACAAATCAAGCTAGTCACTCAATGAGAATTTAAGTGCCGTTAGAGTGCACATGCTATTGTCTTTCTTTTATGTTCTTTATATTACATTCTGACATTTATATTTATTATTTGTGTGCTTGCTGAGATTTGTGTGTTTGTTTTTTAAGACTACCTGCTGTTTGGAGTCATCATCAGGTGTTAATTATTGTATTCATAGCCAAAAATTAGTGAACACATTGTAATAATAAGGAAAATTGTGTTAAAGTATGCAGTAGCACGGTCATTACTGCACAATAAACCTTGACGTGACAGACCAAATAAGTATATAGTATTACAGAGTGCAATTTAAGAAACTGTTTTACTTGAAGCCTCACTAAATATTTTCAGTCTTATCTGCATGTTAATACAGCAGAACAGATTTTTTTATGTGCACCAGTGACCCATTTAGTTTTTTTTTTTTTAGTTTTTTATTGCATAAGTTAAGTAATGCTTCTTATAAAACGGTTATTTCCAGTCCTTGATTCTGATTATTCAAGATAAAACACGGCTATGACCGCTTCACACAACGGTTCTGTGTATCACTACACAACACCCTTAGCAACCACTCTTAGCAACGTAAACTGTATGTTCTCAATTGATATTGTTCATTGAAGCTTACTGTATTATGTAGAAGAGTACTGTGAGAAATAGATCGAGTGAGCGAGTTTATTACCTGCATTCAGATTTAGCATTTTCCTTCAGGTCAGTCCTATGTTCACAATAAATAATCTGTTTAAATGTCTGATGTATTATAATAGTTAAGGGGTTTTCCCGTGACTGACGGCGCTAGTCAAAGCATTTGTCAGTTGCGTCTTGTTCTGTGTTCACAACAATTCAATCTTTTTAATGTAAAAGTCTTCTCTACTGACACACTCATAAAGTCTTTGCCGTGATCTAATGGCAAAATAATGTAACTTCTGTTGCTGTTCACGGTCAGGGACTATTTTTTCGGGTGGAAGGAAGGCTTTTAGTGAAAGTTTACTTCATGAAAGTTGCACTGATGCATATTTTTGGCTTTAATATTTGTATTGTGTGGTAACTGTTTTATAAAAGCAATAAGGTACTTTAGGCTAGTGCTGTATTGTGAATAAGTCACAGCTGAAGGGCATTGTTAGGCACGACCCTTCAGCCGTGACATTCACGATACTACGCAGCCTCTCGTACCTTATTGCTTACGTACAAGGTGCGTTCCATTCAACCGTAAGTGGACTGCAAAGTGGACTTCACTGGGTATTTCGCCATCTTAAGTGAGATTCCATTCCGAAGGGAGCGAACATGTTCAGTTCGAAGGGCACTGCGAACGGCATAGGGAATAAGGGAACATCGATACATCACTTCACAGGAAGTAGAGAGGTCAAATTACCCAACTGTCATTGCGCACCGCGTCACCAGTAAGAACTGCGATGAAGCAGAGCCGTTGAAAGAAATTTTTTAACGGCTCTCCGGTTTTGAGTATATCATAGATTTTGTTATTCTTATACGAACGAAAGTATGAATGGTTATGGCGATGAGTGTTACATTTGTATATTTTATTGTATGAATAGGCATGACAAAGTAAAAGTGTTGAAAAGCAGCTAAGGCTCTATCATTTATTTTATTTAACGTTAATTTACCTCAGAAGTGTTTACTATGCGGCTGCGCGTGGAAAAGAAAGCGCAGGAGACCATGGATTAGGAATACATTTATACTGTTAACCAAATGATATATGGAATGACAGTTACAGCTTCAAATCTGTTAAGTGTCAATTTTAAATTCGAAAGTAAATTAAAATATCTATTTATTTATTTGTTATCAATCTGCGCGACACCGTCGTTGACTTTCTTTGATGATGTTTGCAGTGCGTTCCAAATGAGTGATTATTGTCAGGGAAGTCCACTTCAACGGATATACCGTGCTCAGGGAGTAGGGAGCAGTGAACACTGCGTAGGGACCCTGTCGAATGGAACGCAGCTACAGTCTTTATTTTAACCTTGACAAACTATACATCATTAGAAAAGCTAAAAAAATAAAAAAATAAGTAGAAAAATGTTATAGTGACAAAAAATTCTTAATTTATAAAACAAATTACATTTCTTAATTTTTGTCAGAAGGTATACCCTTTATCAAACAATGTCCCTTGAGGCTTTCAATCCAAAAGTGTGTTCATTTCGAAAAAAAAAAAAAAAAAAAAAAAAAAAGAAAAAGATTTTATAAATATTGGAAGGATAGTTCACCTAACAATGTAATTTCTGTCATCACCTTAATGTGGTTCCAAACCTATATGACTTACATTTTCTTTTCTTTTCTGGAACACACTCCAGTGTTTTTGTCCATTTAATGGACAAAACATTATATTTAATATAATGTTAATGAAAATCATACAGGTTTGGAACAAAATTAATTTTCATTTTCAGGTGAATTTACATTCACATATGAAGTAAATTTGCACTTTATGTTCATTATGTTAATATGTTTGTGACCTTCAAATTTCTTCAGTGAAAAACTTTTAAAGCTATTAAGCATGCTTTGCACTTTTATGACAAAAGCAAAAAGGCCAATCCCAAAACCCAAATTCAGCAATAAAATTTTCAATATTTAAATGCACATGCAATATACAGAGTTGGTCACACTGACACACTCTGCTGAACAATGCGTCCTGCTTTAAATGACTGCTAACCCACCCGGTTCCACTTAAACTCTATATGATTTATGTGCTGTGCACCGTCATATTAGAGCTGTGAGTCTGTTGATGAAGAATGTCCTCTGGAAACCGTTGCCCGCAACATGCAACTGACTGCGTGTTTTCCATAGGTTAGTTTTAAAATGGAAATATTTCTCCTTTGGTGTCCTAGTTTGGTGTCCATCTAAAACTCTCTGAATTGAGAATTTTAGGCGGCAAATAGGTTATATTCAGCACATGTGAATTTACACCGGATTTTCTCGGTGCCAAGATGAGAATGTGGGTGTTTGCAATTTGCATGTAATTTAAATTAATGCCTCAACAGCGTGATAAAGTGTGCGTCTTTTGAGGCAGGTGATTCTGTTCTGCTTTTGAGTCACTGGTAAGTCATCAAACAGCACTCTGACTGATTCCTTAGGATCTAAATAAGATACTTTTAGGTGTTGAATGTTTCCTAAGCTTCTTTTCTACTCTAAAGCCTCTTTTCAAACTGAACCCTTGAGGTGCTTGGCTCAGTATTGATGCCTACATTTGTGAGTGTTACCCAGGTTTTGCTGGACTCAGATGCGGATGATAACTTACATGAAAAACCACAGTCATGAAAGTGATGTTTCTTTTTGCTCTCATTTTAATGGGATGAGTATTATGCAGCATATGGTAAAAAAAGGTCAGACACATTATTTAAGAGTGCTAACAGGCTCTTTCCTGTATCTTAATCTTAATTTCTAGAAGCTGAGAATCTGTATTTTACAGTGTATATAGCTCATCTTATATAACTTTTAACTACTGCTTTTAACTTTAAGTTTTCTGTTTCATAATTTATAAAATATACACAATAATCGTAATAAAAATGGGTTGGAAAACATACAAGTCAGATAGTCATATATCACTGGAAATGTCTCAACTAGATACAACAAGTACATTAGTTTCAATCACACTGTTGCAAGTACTGATATGTGAAAAGCCTCAGACATGCATGCAAGTCATACACAATAAGGCAGTTTCTTGTACTGAAAGCAATAAAGCAAACGTTGTAAATCCATTTGTCCACTGTGTCAAAAGTTGTGCGAACGCTTGAGGTATGTCAGAAATAAAATGGGGCATAAGTTTACTGTCGGGAATTTGTCATGTTGTACCGCGTCACATCCAGTGTAGACAGCATCACTGATTATAATGGGTTCTATTTGCTTTTGTCGCGTCACACTGATCGTGTCTACTGTAGACGCGTTGTTTTGGTAGTAGATTCATTGTATATGAATTCATTGTTCATTTATATTTTTACATGGCTCCCTGCAATGCTCAATTCTGATTCTTCAATCGCCACACCTAGTGGTCTGTTATTCCATGACAACTGTTAACAGATGGCATAAGTGGGTATTCCTAGTAATATCGAGGTAATAAAATATGTCAAATTAATATTTTGTGTTTAATTATTTATGTGGCAAGTAGCTGCATAATAAGTGGGATAATTTCGCAGTGGGGCCTTGTATCACCCTAAAGAGATTTATTTTGCATAATATGCTGACTGTACACTGTCCCTTAGCCTTGCCCCTTTTTATTACTCCTTTTTAATATCCATTTGTCATATAGAATGATGTATTATAATGTTGCAATGCCTAAATTCACTTGTCGCAGTAAACATTTACATTTCAGTTATGACAACTCTTGGGGTGAATTTTTTAACCAATGTTTTTGGAATGGGGGATACATATATTTAATTTTGGTGGATGAGATCTGCTATGCTGCTGCTAATGAGCAAATACAAGACTTTTTAAAATAATATACATCAAGGAAATGTTGCTGCAAGATAATAACCCCCATAGCAGAACTATACAGGTGGCGCTGGGGAGGAGGACGGGTAAATATAAGTTTTCATAATCAAGCAGTAGGGCAATCGTAGGCTAGGGTATGAAATATATGCTTATGTGGATTAAGAACTACGTCTGATTGGCTAATGCCGCGGGGTTAGAAGAACCAATCTGTGATCGGTTTGAGTCTCATGAATAAACTATGTATTTATGCATTTGGCAAACACTTTTACCCAAAGCAAGGTATACATTTTATTATGTATTCCATCAGTTATCAGCAGCAACATGAAATACTAATCAGCTTGTTATTATGTGTGTGAGACATAATTTTGGTTATATCCCTGCACCTCTGTGAGTTCCATACGTTACATATTATTTAGGCCTTGAAATGGTTAACTTCAGTGAGCTACTAAAATATTTCATCATTAACTGTTAATGGCTATATTTTTTTTGTGAAAATTGGGTGCTCTTAAATCTTCGGCATATGTTTATTAGCAAATCTTTTCAGTCTCCTCTTGTTGACTCACTCTCTACCTTTCCTGCTCTGCAAAAATCCAGTTTCTTTCCTTTTTCTGAGCTATTCCATGTGTACCACTCTGTTCTATCAATTTGCTCATGTTTTATTTACACAAACACACATGAACACACACACATGCAGCTCAATGAGTTATAAAAAAGGCTATGAAGTTGCCCTCTTGCTGGCCCATATGTTCACAATATGCCACCACTGTGATGGTCTAAATACAACTGCTGGAGTTGGGTAATGGAATTAGTCACTATTTCCCATGTGTAGTGGCAGGCAGAAAATGGGCTGAACCCTGATGGCCATGTGCCACACAAATTGATTTAATGAGGAATGCTGAGATATGAGCTATATCACCTATCACCTCCGTTTTGCTGCAGCCAAGATGCTAAACTTTCTATCTATGTGGATCGAGTTATGGCTAAGCATTAAAGTCTTTCTTTTGGAGTTATTTCTTTGACTCATACTGACAGCCAGTTCCTGTTGATTCTGGGAAGTTGTTTAACTTTCTAAAAGATGCAGAAATGTTAAAGGGAAAGCAAGTTAATAATGCAGAGATTCTAGCATTGTAAGTTGTTGGGTGGACTGTAATAAATATCTGATTCTCCATGGGTTGCTCTGGTCGATCACACAGAACCTTTTGCAAATATGCATTGATACTTTTTAAATTCCATGTTGTTAGTCATATTCCCCAAAGCCAGCTGGTTCTCAGCTCAAGTTTGGTGTGCTCTTGTAGTGTTCTGATTTGCACTTCAGATACATCATCTGATTTAGCTGTTTTCTTGCATTTAGCTTTCACATTAGCCATTTTGCTGCACCCTGCTGAGCAATGTAGCTCTTCATCCTTATTAAGAGGGTTTCAGATAAGATTCCTCTCTCAGAGAGCTGGAGTTCAGCAGTTGAATTTGAAGGAAGACATTATTAAATCAATGTGCCAAACTGGTTCTTCTCAATAATGAATCATTACAGAGTCATTTCACAAATATATTGACGTTACTGTC
This sequence comes from Anabarilius grahami, assembly GCA_003731715.1. Lineage (NCBI taxonomy): Eukaryota > Metazoa > Chordata > Actinopteri > Cypriniformes > Xenocyprididae > Anabarilius > Anabarilius grahami. The sequence goes on from RJVU01018862.1 coordinate 2,436,813, forward strand.
CACAAAATTTGATGAAGTGCATTAAATGCAAAAAAAATAAATCATGTCTATTAAGAGTTTTGCAAGCTTGAAAATATTTATTAAGTTAACTGATTGTAAACCTATAAAAAGAAAATCATATGATAGTGGTATTCTTTTGTAATAAAAGATTATATGCATTTTGACGTCAGTCAGTTCTATTTAAAATATTTAAAAGTGTTAAGAGAAGCAGCCATTTTTTCAACACTATCACAAAATGAGTTGTGGGGCTGATTCAAACTTGAATACCCTGTCTACTACATGGCTAGCTCATCAACTTTTTTACTCTATACAAGTGAAATGTTTCAATTAGTCTACCACCAGATTTATTTTTTTCTTTCTTTTTTTTTTAAATAAACATTTGATAGTAAATCGTTGGTTGGTTGGTTGGTTGGTTGAGTTGGGATGCAGATGCAAATATAGTTACACTCACCTAAAGGATTATTAGGAACACCATACTAATACTGTGTTTGACCCCCTTTCGCCTTCAGAACTGCCTTAATTCTACGTGGCATTGATTCAACAAGGTGCTGAAAGCATTCTTTAGAAATGTTGGCCCATATTGATAGGATAGCATCTTGCAGTTGATGGAGATTNAATAATCCTTTAGGTGAGTGTATGTTGCAAATATAACATTTGTCCATTCCGCCATGCAGATCATTGGTCCGCACTGTGTAGTTCAATAGGTAGCACTGTTTTATTTTGTTTTTGGAGTGTTTGGCTTGTGGTGTTTCCATACGAAAGAGAAAAAAAGCAGAGCATAACAAAATAGTTCCACTGATGAGGAAAAATAAAAAATAAAAACGGCTGCAAACAGTTGGAGTATGGAGCCCTAGATTTTGTAGTTTTTTTTAAATGACAGTAAATTGGGCTTTTTGTGTGCCAGTGTTTGACTTTGGACATCTGTCACATTTTGATGTGGATTTCATGGCATTATGTGTTGTTGTGGTCAAACTTCTAGACTGGTATCAAAAAATTTGCAGTTTTAATCCTCACAACAGTGTTTCAAGCACTTTCATAATTGTTTTATTGAGCAAGACCATTTTTCCAGGGTGTCTGTCCCTGTAATAAGTGTTCTGTAAATCGCTTTGGATAAAATACTTACTTACATGCTCTGATTATGATTAACTTCGTTATTAGTTACAGGCCATTGCTTTATTTATTCAAAGCTTATTAAGTCAAAACTCACAACAAATGATACAGCTGTTCCTGAGTTTCTTTTGAATGTTCCTTATGAAAACCTCAAACAGCCACTAATTCTGGCTTTAAAGTTAAGCCATGCATAAAAAAAACAATAGCACAGCATTTTGAGTGTTGGTGATGTGCTCAGTGGCCTTTTAAATGCTTAGGTAGTGTAATTTGGATCTCAGAGTGCGTGTGGAGCTGTGCGTGCCAAAGCACAGAGCTACTGAGTACCATCCCGCTGATAAGCAATAGGTTTTTGGCAGGACATTTGAAAACAGATGTGGAAAACACATTGATTCAAAGCAAATTATGCCAATAGCCATAGATCGCTGTGGTCAATGTGCCTAAGGCATGGCATAAATGAACATTTATCTGAACAATAATGATTCCCTTTGTGCATCGAGGTGGGCTGGAAGAGCCAATTAACATTGAGTTGTTGCCTTTTATTTAGAGTACATATCCCCAACAGATTTCACATTATGATGTTCATTTTAACTTTACAGTAGTAAATAAACTGTTTTATTACTTACTACTAACTACTCCTTTTCACTTTTGTGAGGAACATTTTGAGGCGATATTCTGTTCCCTATAAGCTTTTAAATGTTATCTACATGAGACATGGGAGGTTCTCAGAGGACTTTAAACCCTTAAGTCACCGGTATATTATTTTCTGTGAATTCTATAGGCACGCACTTTCTGCTGACCAGGCAGAAAACATAAGGAATTAACCTGAACTCGGAGGACTGAAAGTCCTAGATTGAAAAGCAGTTAATGATTCATGTTTGTGTTGCATTTATGCATGGGCTTAGCTCCATCTTAAGTATGACTATGTGTGTGCTTGAGGGAGAGAGCAATGTGAAAGTCATTAGTTTACATTGTTTGAATACTGTTGTTTGAAGAATGTGCATCTTAAATACTGAGGATTTCAGGCAGTGCCTGCAAGGTTAAGCAGTGGCCAGTGGGATACAGGATCTTCACAATCTCATGAGGCAAATAGATTATGGTGTTTTATTATCTTATTGAATACAGTATGTTGTGCATCAAGCTTAAATGTCTGTCTATGCTGTATGGGTCAATAATGTGTCACTATTGTTTTACCGATCTTTGCAAGGTTGTATTAAAGGACTAGTTCACCCAAAAAATGACATTTCTGTCATTAATTACTCACCCTCATGTCGTTCCACACCCGTAAGACCTCCGTTCACCTTCGGAACACAAATAAAGATATTTTTGTCATTACTGTAATTACTGTCCTTCGAGGTCCAGAAAAGTGCTAAAAAAAAAAAAACTTCTTGGATATCATCAAAAAATATTTGTGTTCCGAAGACGAACAGATGTCTTACAGGTTTGGAAAGACATGAGGGTGAGTGCTGTACTGTAATGACAGAAATTTCATTTTTTTGGGGTGAACTAACCCTTTAAAAATGATCAAAAGTGACAGTGAAGATTTTTACATAATTACAAAATCTATTTCAGATAAAGTTATTTTGAACTTTCTATTCATCTTTTTTCAATATTCTTGTGACTGTGAACAAGAAATATATTGTTTTTTGATGCTGATTATAAATTAAAAAAGAAAGACTGATTGAATTAAAAACACTGCTTGCAAAGATAATGGCTGTATAAGTAAAAAATTTTTTATGTTTAGTATTTTGCTTCCATTTTACATGTAAGGTATGCGTATTTCTATCTATCTATCTGAAATTTGAGGTTATCTGTTTAAGTTTACCTACTTTGTGTAAACTTACACAGGAAAGTCGCATGACCTGCTTTCTGGAATAACCCCCGGATTGATGTGTCACAACCTTCAAATCTGATTTAATCTTTTGATGTCCACACAGCACGAATATACTGAGTTTCCCGCTGTTGTCGCATACTAACCATCCTCCTTTTCTTTGTTTTAAAAAGCAGACCCTATTTCTATGTCCTAATTATGAGACGAGCACATAAAGCTTTTTGCCATGATGCTTATATTTATCAAAAAAGAAAAAAAGAAAAACTGCCCTTCCCACACCCAAAACAAGGTGTCTGCAGATGGGAGTTCGATGCAAGTTGTAAGTCATATGTCATTACGCCAGTTCTACAACACTGCACATGAGCAGAATTTTCCAGCTTCCATTTTCAAATGGATTTGGCCAATTCATTCCATTTGATAATGATACAAGGGATTTTTTTTTCTTCTTTTTTTTCAACTGTGCTACTAGTCTGACTACAATCTGATTATTAGACGCAGCTACTGACCCATATACTTCTGTTGATTCTGCTATTAACCTTACAGGCTAGTCCTATTAGTGCATGGAATCAGCTTTTGTAGACCACGTGCGTGCATGATCGAGTCGTGCACGGCATTCTGTCTCTAATAGTATCCAGCTGTCTTTCAGAGACATAATGATGTGTAAGAGGAAGAGAGCAGATGTGGTCAGTGCTCTGAACTAGCCATACACTGTTAATGTTCTACAGAGGCATTTTTGTTTCAAGTGGAGCGCTATTAGAACTAATGTATTGTGCAGATATAAAAGTGCCACTTATGAAACAGAACAAATCATTCTATAATGATTTTCAGACGTCTTTCTGTCAAGGTTGGTTGGACCTATCCTTGAGACTCAGGTACTTATAAAGCACATATCTGCATCTGTTCACAGTGATTGTTTGCTCTTCAGACTGTTTCTTCTCATCATTTCTGCCATCCGACTGTATATCACTTTACATTCCTACATATGTTTGTAAGGTTTCTCAAACACTGGTCCCAAATGATACACTGATTCTTGAGCCAGGGAATAAGTGTTATTTTGTTTATCTACATTGGAGAGGTATTACAAATGTTTGACCTCCTGCTTTTTAATTTTTGTATGCATGTGAACAGTCATATTTTCAAAAATGAACCTCTTGCTAATGTGAGGACAGTAGTAATAGTAGTAATGCTATATATACTTTGTATTTATAATAGTAGTAATGCTGTATATACTTTATATTTCTGTTTTTAAATGAATTATATATATATCTTAATCTTCAAAGTAGATCCATCCATCCATCCATCCATCCATCCATCCATCCATCCATCCATCCATCCATCCATCCATCCATCGCTGTTTAACTACAGAATTAACAAATGTTGGTAACCAAACAGTTTTGGTTCCCGTTTTTTTGTCCATACAATTAATCTCAGTGGGAACTGATACTGTTTGGTTACCAACTTTCTTCAGAATATCTTGTTTTATGGTCCACAGAAGAAAGAAAGTAATTCAGATTTGTAATGACGTGCGGGTGAATAAATTATGAGTTTTCAACTGTTAAAACTATCCCTTTAACAGTTTTCTTTCTGTCTTTGATAGGTCATTGTGTTGAATTGCTGAAAATGGATTTTTAGTGAATTTTGCTGAAAAAAAAAGAAAAGAAAATTGAGTGTAATGAATAATTTATTTGCGTTGTAATGGGTTTCCCAAAGTTTTTTTTTTTTCTTTTTTTTAAGCGGCAAAGGTCAAGAAGCAGCATATCTCATTGTCACTGACTACATTAATACAAGATTAGATAATTAATATTTTCCTTATATTCAGTAAAGTTTTAAAGGTGAAGTGTGTAAATTCTGTGCCACCAAAGCCAAAAAATTGCAATAATAATTGAAATAATGTATCCCAAACAACATGCCTGCCACTGGTTGGACAAACAAATAGTCAGATGCTTAATGTACATGTATTGCTTATAGTGTACATTTGAAGTATTTTATCAATACATGATACCTTGAAAATCAAACAGATGACCATGCTCTACCAGCTACAGGAAAAAATGTTGCTTAAACGGAATGACTCGATGTCTGTCTGTGTTAGACAAAGACACTCTCATACTGAATACACCCCCTGAAGCTGCTGTTTAGTGGGAGGTGACAGGCCCGTCACTCGGAATGCCACTGTGCTAAATGCAGATTAGATCCATTACCCAAATCTGCTCTGACCTTGTCACAATCTGTTGGAAGAGAGATGTGGATGTGACTCTCACAGCACTCAGCACTGTATGCCGCTTTCACACATCCACCATCCGCTCATTTAAAGTATGATCATTTAATAATTAACTTTGTCAAATGATAAATGCTCTGAGGAGGCTACTTAGAAACTGTTTCAAGTTTTTAGATTCATTCTGTTGTGATTTTATGAATTTGATGAGGAATAGTTACTTAAAAAGAGAGTACATTAGCATTTCTCTGTATCATTGAAAGCTTATAAGTTGAGAAGTCTTTTCTATGCAATGACGGTAGTATAGTTTGATGTTTTTGAGTGTAAATTGATGGTCAAGTGAACTATTTCTTTGCATTTCATCCAACATCCCCCTATTCTTGGCTGTAGTTCTGTCTCCCATTCAGTATTCTTATATTTGATGTAAGGCAACAGCTATATCTTTCATATTTCCGCAAGATCCACAAGCCCTCAAATCCTCACTTAACCTAAACCCTCCCCAAGCTTCTCTTTAGCTTCCCCACTGAATTATCTTACACACCTGGAATTTATATAACTTATTTGTTCTAGTACGTGCGTATCAGCCACAAGTACAGGCTTTTATATTTGGATTAGGCTTGATCTTTTGATAAACAATTGATTTTCAGCAATAAAAACTAATGGTGTGACTGAAAGATTTCTTGCTGGTCAGGGAGTGCTTTCTCAAACTCAGAATGAATACACAAAAAGCAAATAATTTTTTTGTATTCATTCTAAGTAGATTGTTATGATACAATCTATGTTTTATACAAAATATCTTGTCTTTGAATGGACTGTAACCAATTATGGTTAATCAGTGCTCCCATAAACCTTTGCGGCACCTCTGTGCGTGTCATGCTCCACTATCTTCAGCATGCACCTTTAGGGTTGTATCAGCCATGTGCTTTCTATACCCATTACATTATATTTGGATATTACTTTCTCCAGGATTTCAGTAAGATTAAGTCAATCCGCCCCGTGGTTTAGCCTTATCACCTTGGGCTTGGATTATCTACATGAGTAGGGACTGCTCTGTAATAAACCATCATCATGATTCATTTCTTCTTGCCTTTTCTAAACTTAGACTCAAAGAGCATACTTTTGAAATGGAAAAAAGTGTGTGTGTGTGTGGGGGGG
>RJVU01018862.1:2443146-2482435 GCA_003731715.1 Anabarilius grahami
AATGGCCTGTGTGATTGTGTTGTGGAGTCTTGATGTCTGTGTTTGACTATTTTGGCCATGACGTTCGCTTCATTTAAGACCTTTTGCACCTCTGTTCTTTTGCATGTTAGATAATCATGTTAGATGATAAAGTTTTGGGGTGGATCACTGTGTGTTTTTGTTGGATCATGATGCCAAGCATCTCACATGTGTTTGGGGAAATATTTGATTCATTTCCCTCTAAAATGAGCTGGCATGGGTGAGAAATGGGATTATAGAGAGATGAAAGGGTTTGTGGGTAATCTGATCGGCTCTTTTCCATTCCATAAATCTCTCAGTGCTTCTCAGAATCGCTGTTGGAGGAGTGGACACTCCTTAAACTGCAAAAGAGCAGAACACATGTTGAGAACCAGCTCTCCAAAACAAAACAAAACAAACGTCAACACACACACTGGCTTTTAATTCAACCTATAGTGGCATACAACAGGGCAGTCCAAATGTGAGTAAACTATATTTTATATATTTTGAATAGGGAAGAAAAGAACACTAAACTTTATGGTATTTATCTGACAAATTATAGGCAAACTACATCTACAAGTTTTATTTCACTATGCACTTAAAAAAAATACATAGAAACATAAAAAACAGGAAAAAACATACTCTGACTACAACATAATTAGCTATTAATTTTTCTTTGGTTCTCTGTTCATCATTTATTTGTATGACAGCCTGGCCAAAAATTATGACTAATAAAACAATTGACTCAAAGTACAACTGTACAATATGCTTACAAAATATTTTTTACATTTGTAATAATATTTGAATAAAGGGTGAAAATGACAATTTTCCTAGGCTGGACAACACTTTTGGCCACTGCTGTAAGTCTGAAATAAATCTAAAATTTATTTCAGAATGATATAATCATGATTTTAGTTACATTAAAGAATTGAGTTTGTATTGTTTTTTGGGGTTACCATTTCTGAAATTTAGATGATATTGAGAAACTGATAAATAATATTTAAAAGTTCTTTCTAATAATAATAGTAATATTAGTAGTAGTAAAAGCAGCAATTTCAATTTTTAAAATAATACAAAAAATTGCCTACTATAAAAGACTATAGCAAATCTACATACATTTTAGACAGCGGACACAAAGAAAACCCAAATCATTTTCAGAATACTACTGTTGTTGTGGCATGAAATCTAGAGTTTTTAATCAAAAAAATGTGTTTAATCTTCAAATCTGCAGTCAATTTATAAGGATGTAAGAATTTATAAAGTGCCTACTTAAAAATTTGCTCAAATGGAGGTGAATTTCCTCTTTTATTTAATGAGACAGTCTCATTGTACACGTGTTGACATATAGTATTGCTTTGTCAGCTAGCTTCTGTGGCTTTTTCTGTTTGAAGAATTGTCTGCAGTTGTTATTTGCATAAATCCATTTATATAAGACTTGATCAAATGTGTGTGCCTAAATGGTGTTGAGTTATGTGTGTGGAAACAAGAGGCACTTTCACCATTTTTGGATTTGATGCTGAGTTTTGCAGACGTATCAGAGACTGCTCTGATACGTCAGGTAGCACAGCCATTTAATCAAAATCAATCTAAGGGCTGTATTTAAATGATTGACTGGCCTGTGGGCAGCCAGGTGAAGCCCTGCCATACAAGGTCAGTATGTAATCTGTACTTTGGAGAGTGTATGAAAGAACTGTTATTTAACGCCTAGTAATGCATGATGCCCAGTTTGTCTGTCACAGACCATGTATTCTAGCACTATGACTCATGGCACTTATTTAAAAAGCTGTAATTAACTGTCTGTGTATTACTGACTCAAAGTATGTGATGCCTGCTATTGACACACATCCACTTTAGAGAATGGACTTTTGAACTGATAAAATCCTCATTAGCATTGATTAAATTTGCCTCTGGCTATGTTTATTAAGAAGCTTTTTAGAAGTTATCACTTAGGAATGCATTTTAGACGAAGCATCATGGAAAGAGATTTGTGAGAAAGGCTGGACATTATGGCTTAGATAATGTGAGATCAAGACAGAGTTTGTGTGTATGTGTGCATATATCCATGGTATTTGTCTGCAGGCATGCAGTATTGAATATCTAACTGACCTTCATGAACTATTTTTAAGCATTATGAACTGTTGTTGTATAGTTGCAAGAATTTAACCCTTAAATGCATACCTCGTGTCTTTAGTGACCCGGGACATCATTCACTACCCTCCTCCTCGTTTATTTTTTAAAGTTAGACATCAACCTTCTTGGTATTCCTCAATCAATTCGTTATAAAGAATATAACAAGACAAAAAACATAAAATTATAAAAGAGTGCTTATTTTTGTATTAATTTTTTGTAAAAATTATATAGGGTCGCTAACGACCCGAGGTGTGTATGAGTGTACGTATATTTTTTCTGCACAACAATAATTTAATCTTAGATGACGGAATAAGTGCAATTCACCTTTATTCCACAAGGAGACAATGTCTGATACACAATGCTGAAGTGACGACTCATTCCGAAAGAAAACAAAATAATAAGAAAAACATGAAATGGCTCAGCGATTTACTGCAGAGCGAGTACTGAACACAATCAAATATGACTGTTACTGGATGGATCTGGTGAAGCTGTTAGCGATCAAAATATTGATTTTGAAGATGTTGAAAACTATATAGTTTTGAGAATACGTTTGAGATCGCAAATGGGCTCATGTTTGTGACCTCAAACATAAAACTAGCCCATTATTTGCTGAATTTACTGGAAAATGAGCTCTGACGAGGACAGTGATGATGCCGTTAAACATCTGCTCAAACGGAGCCCTTTCAAGCTCCAAAAGGTAACAAACTATGATTTATTTTATTCTTCTGTAATTGTTACACTAATATCAGAGGAGGTTTATATTATCGTGACAGATAGAGATCCTTCCGTGTTAGATATAGATCCGGGTCGATAAAGACCTGAATATGTAAGAATGATTGGCGAAACAGTCATGCATTTAAAGGTTAAAGGCGACCTATTATTCCCCTTTTCACAAGATGTAATATAAGTCTCTGGTGTCTGTGAAGTTTCAGCTCAAAATACCCCACAGATTAACCCTCTACCGCATAGTGTTGCCATATGGCAACATACACTTTGTGTTCATTTCCTTGCCACTGTCTCTTTAAGAGAACATTCTCGTTTTTTTTGTTGGTAAGAGAAGACCTTAGTTTAGCCAATGATGTGCTCTGGTTAAGTCACATGACATGCAATTTTTTTCTGTGGCGCGATTTTCTGACAGACTGCCGTCTCTTGTATGCAGTTGCTGAAAGCAAATTAAAACGTCAGTAACAAACAAGGACCCGCCAATGTCACATTCGCAAAAAAAACTGTTAACATCATCTCAGGTAAGTTATGATGACATATTCACCACTCAAATTTTTTTTTATGAAATTAGATTTTGGTAAATCGATAAAATGTGTGTGTTGCCATATGGCAACACTGCGCAATAATGGAATGACATTATTATAATATTATAATGGCAAAGGCCAGCTGCAGTCTGTTAAGCTGTAACAATAACAACATTAATGGTAGTGATATAATGTTGATTAGTCATATGTTAAGGACTGCCATGACATTTGTATTATGGATTAAATCAACATCGGAGACCTGCCACCACAGCCAGTATACTGGCCCAGACCAACCACTGGCCTACCATGGTGTCTCAAAAAGGCAGGTGCAAGTGGCTGTAAGTGTATTGTTAGGGTGAAGTGCACCAAATGTGATGTGTACATGTGTCTCACCTCTGAAAAAAAAATGCTTTTTGAAGTTTCATACAGAAAAAAGGTGAAGTTTCAAGGATTTTGGGGGGTTCATGTTCATAACCTTCCTCTCATAAGATTGCATAATGTTGAATTTTCATGAACTGCAATGTTTTTGGTTTTATGTCAATGTTTTATGATACATGATGAACAGTATTAGATTTGTTTTTAACTGTCTACATTTGCAATTTCAATAATATTCACAAAAAACGTAATGAAATTCAAAGAATATACAGTATTATTCAGCAAAAGAGAATGGAATAAATAAAAGCACAAGATGTTGGAAAATAAGTATAAGGTGTTGTTTATATTTACTGCTAAAGCTTATAATAGCACCAATTGATTCAATACAAACAACATTTTTGAGGAGAAATATTAACTATATACACTTACACTTATTCTAAGTTATTTCCACTATTGTACGTTGTTGCCATATGGCAACATATCATAAAGTACCTTAAAATAATATTTTTTTCCAAATGTTTTTTTACAGCGCTTCAAGTTAAGCCATTCTAAGTAAGGAAAAAGAGTCAAATATTTTTTTTTTATAAATGTATCATAATGGTAGAGGGATTTATTAATTATAAATTAATGGAGAGACTCAGGAAGAAGTTACAACTTTTAGAATGTAACTGGACATTTCTGAGTGTGGATACATTTATGTAGATTAGCACGTACCGTCATGTTAATCTTTTGTGCAAATCCAGTGTTGAACTGAACCTTGTTTGTGAAACAGTCCAGTTCTGACGAATAATGTTACCTAGGGTTGTAATAAAACACTCAGCTCACTATTCAATACATATCACAATACGATATTTTGAACACAATTAAAAAACGAAACTGAAATTCAAAGAACAGATTTACTTCCAAAACATTAACAGTTTTCAATAAATTTCTATGTTGTACATAGAACTTAATAAAGAATTTACAATATTTCAAGATTTAATTGAACATTCTTTATGTAATTTAACAAATGACTGTGTCACTGAACAATAAAATACAAAAATTATACTATACATATAAGTAATGTAAGCCATTTTTTTTTTTTTTTACTGGTAAAATCAGACGTTTGGCATTATCAGGACCTACAAATATTGCCCCATTACATTATTATGCATTATATTCAACTTTCATTTTTCTAACGCAGTACACTCACGCTTTCAATGCAGGAATTCGTTGAATCTCTTTTACACAGATTAATACACTTACATGATTAGAATAAACAATCTAAAAGGCTTTGAATCATAATACTACCAAAACTGAAAACACCCTATGGTGATTTAGTTCACCCAAAAATTAAAATTCTGTCATTAATTACTCACCCTCAAACGGTCCACACCCAATAAGACCTTCGTTCATTTTCGGAACACAAATTAAGATATTTTTGATGAAATCCGAGAGGTATATGACTCGTCCATATACAGCAATTTAACCACTTTTAAGGTCCAGAAAGCTACTAAAGACATCGTTAAAACAGTCGGCGTGACTGCAGTGGTTCAACCTTAATTTTATGAAATGACGAGAATACTTTTTGTGCACCAAAAATAATGATTTTATTTAACAATATCTTCTCTTCTGTGTCATTCTCATACGCTGTTTACGTTCAGCGCTTCCAGGTTCTACGGCAGAAGGCGGGCTATTGTGGGCTATTATATAAAATGACTATTTCCACATTTTATTAGTTCATCCAAAAATTGTAATTCTCTCTTCATTTACTCACTCATGTCATTTTCGCATCACGCGCACACGTACATTTGAATGTCCGTACTTAATACAGTATGCGCATCGTTGTAAATACTCATGTAAAGCCATCGTGTCTCTTCAGAAGACTTGGATTTGGTTTAGACCACTCGATTTATTATTTTTTATCTTTATGACATTATTTGGATCTTTTAAGTTTTAGAGGAATGGACTTTAAATGGAGGGACAGAAATCTCTCAGATTTCATAAAAAAAATCTTCATTTGTGTTTGGAAGATGATCTTATAGGTTTGAAATGACATGAGGGTGAGTACACAATTTACATTTTGGGTGAGTTATAATTTATAAATACAGTAAGCTGAGTCTTGGATAAAACTATATCATTTACATCATGATACATATCGTCACATTTTTATATCGTGATATCTCGATATAAGGATGTATCATTGTACCGCTAATGCTACCTATTAGATTGTGCTACCTTTGCATTGTACTAGCTACTGTTTTAATGGGAGGTAGCAAAATCTGAGCGGGTAGCACAAATTGTCACACCAGCGTAAAATGATTTGCTCAAATATGTAACACTCTCGCATTTCACTTCGGCGCATTTCCTTCATATATGAAATTCAACCATTCAATCAGTGGCTCAGATGCCAGAAATCTATGGCGACCGTTGTTCATTGGTACATCCAATAACAGAACGTTTGTAATGTTTTTTTTTGGCGCAGACATTGTACACCCCCAGCTGCTACAGCGAAAAAACAGAAATGGCAGAAGGCTGCGGCTCTGTCAGGGTGGTATCTATGCTTATAGGGTAGATCGTCACCAGTCATGGGCGGGGCTTCAGATTTCCCTGTACTCTTACAAAACCACGCGTTTGGAGAGACTATTTGATTTTTTTTTTTTTTCTTCTTCTTCTTCTTCAATGGGTGGATTTTTACCATTATAGGCTGTTTTTTTATACACACTGTGGACACACATCTGTGTTCAAACAACTTATAAAAGTGAATTTTGCATAATAGGTCCCATTTAATGCTCAATGTAGAAGTTTTCAAGGCTTCACAGAATTGGAAAGATGCTTTAATGTACTCAGACCCCTTCTTTTTGAGTAATAATTATTCCTCATCAAATTTAAAATTTAAAAATTCTTTCAAAAACATAAAAAAAATCTTACCAGTCTCAAACTTTTTTAACAGTAGCGCATATTTGATCAGTATATTTATGTAATATTTACCAATGTTGATATTTAACTCTTTCCCTGCTATTGACAGCAATGTTTTCATTATATGGTAGGGGCTGCTGTTACAGATCTTCTAAAATAGTACATGATTTCCGGGAACCAAAAACAAGCGAAGAAGAAGATCTGCATAAACCAGATGATAGAAGTTGTTCAAACATTCAACTTCATATCAAAAACTGCCTAACATTACAGAGAAAAATGTCGAACTCACAAAGATGTGCAAGCTATTCTGGGGGCCATTAAAGTTTTGTGAATATGATCAAAAATGCTGGAGCTGGTTGGCAACTCAAAAATAAAACACGGGTGGGGAAAGAGTTAATTAGCCATTTTCATATTTAGATTTGCTTTTCCATCATCTAATGTTCAATTAATTTAATCTTTTTAACCACTAATAATTTAAAACAGTGTTAAATATTTATATCAATATTTAATGGTACATTTAAATATTGTAATGCCTATATTTATTTATAAATCGATTTATTTAGACATAATAGTACACTGAATAGTCATTTCAGTGTCTGCTATCTATCGGTTATCGCCTGTATTAACAGGAAGTTTGACAGCCTTTGTGTAGTTGTAAAATGTTGGTTGCTCAGTGGTGTTGTACTGCAGTCTTATTTGAGAAAAAAAAAACTAAAATATTCTGAGTACTTGGAATGCTCAGAGCCATACAATTGGTTTATCCCTCTAATAGCAATAATATTGTAGAATTGGATGGGATGTTTCGACCACATTTCAAGTCTTTTTCTAAGTTGAACACTTTTATACGTTTTACATTGTTTCTATTTCTCTGTGATGTTAATTACTGTAAACTAAATGAAAGTGTTACGAAACACTGTACTGACGAACTTGGAGTCTAACTGGCAGTTAATTGATGTCTGAGTTGCCATAAGAACACATCTTGTTTGTGTACACAATTTTTTAGAAGTCTACATCCATCTTCAGTTTTTGTCATTCAAGAGTTGCTCTCTTGACCTCCACTGCTTTCATCTTTTCAAATGAAGTGTTTCCTCTCACATTTTTGATTAACTGAACGGTATAAACATTCATTTCCCTTGCTAAAACCTGAAAGAGTTGCTTTGTAAAGCAAGGTTCCTCAGTACAGTAGCATGCCTGGGATGAGTATAATGACAGCTGTTAAGAACCATTGTGGCTAACTACCATTTCACAGTAATTATATAATAGCTCAGATTTTGAATTATCTGTTAGACCCAAGGGATTTACAACAGGCTGAGAAAAAAAAAAAAAGAATTGTCAGATTTTATTTTCAGAATGAGTGCTGTTTATCAGCCATTAAATATAGCTGAATCAAAAGAAAGAATTAGCTTTTACATATCTAACCATAGTTACACAGAATTAATCAAAGTGTCAGAAGGACGGGGCGGAACAGATACTACACATCAGTTCCAGCACTAATTGAATGAGTCTGTGACGTCTGGCAGCAATGACTTTCTTCCTGTAATCAGCTTACAGAGACTGTGTTAGAGACCTGCGGTGCCATCGTTTGGCTCAGATGGTGTTTGAACTGCTTCTGGAGAAGATGCCACCTATTTCTTCACCCAGATGTTCAAGACGATCCAGTGTCTGATTTATATCTCTAGTCTACGTGTAACAAGGGAAGCACAATATTAACACACTGATGCAAAATGCTACAATACTTACAAAAAGTACAGTGCTGTGATACAGAGATGGTATCAGATGGTAATACTATGGTACTGAACAGGGTTGTGCTATTCTTCTGTAGGGTCTTAAAAACTGGTTTTAACCTGTTAGCCTACACCACCCTTTTAATAAATAAGTAAATAAGTAAATAAAAGAAATGGCATACCCAAATTAAATTAAATACAGTTTATGAAGCCTTTGCACTAAAAACATAAGTGTTGTCTCTCTCATTTGAAAGCAGACACTTGGCAGTTGGTTATCAAGTCAGAATTATTGTATGAAATGTCTGTATGGAAAAAATATGAAATTTGCCTTGCTGCAGTCTAGAAATGTACTGCAGCTAAAGCCGCAACAGGCCTGATCATGTTTTATTTCAAATCTGAATATAACTCTATAAGTTTATAATTTTTTTTAAGACCATATCAAATGATTTTATTTAGAGAAGATTCACATCTTCTAAGAATCCATTTAGTCTATTGTCTCTGTTGTTTTGTGGTACAAACTGCCCCATTCATGTTGTCTCCTTGCATACATTCACACCTCTCTGGCTGGGGTGGCTCTAATTATTATTCTTTTGTCTTTTGTTCTATTCACACTGTTTTAATCCCTCATTTATTTGATCAAAAACTGAAAGCCCTGATAAGTTGACTGAACTCTCATTTCATTTGAGACTCTGATTGCTTCAAACCATTCAAGTTTAAAAACTTTATATTTGTACCGTGTTAGTACTGTGAACTTATTTCATTTGAGTCCATTAAAAAGGAATATTTCTTAATGTAAAATTAAACTGCAAACACTGCTCAAACACTCAATGTGTAAAACTAGAGCTGTTAAATTGATTAATCGCGATTAATCATATCTAACATAAACGTTTGCGTTTACATAATGTGTGTACAGTATACTGTAAATATTTTTACATTTATATATTATGTTTATGTGTGCGTGTATATATTATGTAAACACGATTAGATGCGATTAATTGATTTGACAAGCCCTATTAAAAACGTGACTTTAACTCAAATCTTGTGCAGTTTATCATTATCTAGCAATAGCACATGTGCATGTTCTAGCAGCAAGCCATATCACCCTGTAGCCCAAGACTGGTTTCCCACTGAAGCTAAGCAGGGTTGAGCTTAGTACCTGGATGGGAGACCTGGGCTCAAAATCTGGGAAAACTAGGTTGCTGCTGGAAGAGGAGTTAGTGAGGCCAGCAGGGGGTGCTCACCCTGTGGTTTGTGTGGGTCCTAACACCCCAGTATAGTGACGGGGACACTATAATGTCAAAAAGCACCATCCTTCGCATGATACGTTAAATCGAGGTCCTGACTCTCTGTGGTCATCAAAAATGTGCCCATTGGCCTCTGTCCATCATGGCCTTCTAATCATCCCCATATACTGATTGGCTTCATCACTCTGTCTCCTCTCCACCAATAAGCTGGTGTGTGGTGGGCGTTCTGGTGCAATATGGCTGCCATTGCATTATCCAGGTTAATGCTGCACATTGGTGGTGGTTGAGGAGATTCCCTTCCAAATGTAAAACGCTTTGAGTACCCAGAAAAGTGCTATATAAAATGTAACAAATTATGTGCTAATGTTGCCTATACTTCGCAACGAGATCATCACTGCATCAGAAACCACATAGTTACTGCCTTTAAATAAAGCTACATGCTGCATGACATCAGTGTTTCTGGGTTCATCCTTGATTTAAACACAGGGATCTAATCTTCAGCACAATAGTAACCCAGAAAACTCTGACAACAGAAACACTTTAAATCCCAACAGTACATGAAACACAAACACACTCTTTTATTGGGTTATGCAAAAACACTTTAGTTCAACATTTACTTTCCTGGATCACATAACTTTTATCTATTAAGTGCAATGAAATTTCACTAATATTTGAGTGCAATTAACTTGTTTCATTTAGTAAATTTGACTGACAGATTTTACATAACATAATTACTGGCAGCAAAGTTGCTTTTATTACACAACCAAAACTGCAGTGTTAAATTAACACTTCTCATTGTTTATACATATGAACACCAAGTTAAGTGAAATTAAATACATGTTTTGGGAGACCCCATTACTCAATTAAATTGAGGGAACAAGTTTGCTCAATCAGTTGACTACAGTCAACTTGCCAGGGTTTTCAGTATACTGTACAACTCACTTCCAGCCACAGCCTTAGATTAAATCAACTGAGGATAAAAGAAGAAATTAGATCTCTCAAGATATCAGCAGAGGACGATTAAACAGCTCCACAAACAGCATTACTGCTTCACTTATTACAAACCAGATTGACTTTATTTTTGTCATATGTCTACAAAAGTTATTATTATATAGAACAAAAAAAAAACCATCATGTTCTTTTCTGTATGGAACCTAATGTAATATGTATTATTTAATTATTTAATTAAAGCTGTCAGAATAAAATAGCAGGTAGCCTACAGCTTACCTTATCTCTCTCTCTCTCTCTCTCTCTTTTTATTCGTTTTAATGCTCGAATAACAATAACATAAAGAACATTGCCAAGGGATTACATAAATAGCCCACATAAAATGAATACCATCAATAGATAGATTCCTTGTCGCTGTATGACTAAGGTCTGAGGATGTCCTAAAATGTATAGCGTACCCTTGACATTTCTTAAGTTAATTATTTTTCAACAGTTACAATAGTGTGTTTTAGTTTTACTTAAACATTTGAATGTAGTGATAAAGATTGAAAGAGAAACAGGTGAGCTGAAGTTTCAGCGAATAAGCGTCATAAAATGTAATCCCTGGTGTTTTTATTGTAGTTGTATAACTAACTCAAAGTTTGAGGTGTTACTGAACTTTATAAAAAGGATAGTTCTGGCCCTTGATTCTGATTGGTTGAGCCCGTTCGAAGCCGTTGCATAAGTCCCGAAAACATACAGCTGACCGCATTACATAAGTATCGCTGCGCCATTGAATGTGGATGTTACTGCATCTGTTTTTAGCAACGTAAACAAATGTTTGTTCTCAATTGATTTTGTTCATTTAAGCTTACTGCATTATGAAGAAGAGTATTGTGAGAGAGATATTGAGTGACTGAGTGTATTACCTGCATTCAAATTTAGCATTTTCCTTCAGGTCAGTCCTGTGTTCATAATAAAAAAAAAATCAGTTTGAATGTCCACAGCGATCTGGTCCTTTTAACATTTAATGGATTTTCCTGTGCCCTGCTAACAGTGACAGCGCTTGTCAAAGCATTTTTCAGTTGCGTCTTGTTCCGTGTTCATAACAAGTTTCAATATAAAAGTCTTTGCGACTGAGTGACTCACTCATAAAGACAATGTTTGCTGCCATCTAATGGTGTAATAAATATAACTTATGTTGCTGTTCACGGTCAGGGACTATTTTTTCCAGCAGAAGGAAGCCTTTTAATGATTTTACTTTATTAAAGTTCCATTGATACATATTTTTTGGCTTTAAATGGGTCATATCATGAATGTGTTTAGTTAGCACGTTGCTAATGTACTGTTAAATGTGGCTAAAGTTTCCATTGTTTCTTACTATATTCACGGAGACCAGGGCAATTTCGATATTTTCATTTTTAACCCAAAAACGCGTGTAATGTTAGTCTGTATTAACATTTAGTCTGTAATTCATAAACACATCTTCATTCTTATTGAGTGTCTCTAACAGTGTGTAGCTTTAGCCACGTTAGCCGTGCAGCACGTTATCAAACTCATTCAGAATCGAATTTTAGCAAACATCCACAAAATACATGCCACACCTATATTATATGCTGCATCAAGAATAGTTTGTAATGATCCATTCTGCGAGTTATATTTGCTGTTAGCTTCTGAATTATGTATGCCTCAGTGTATTGGAATGACGAGCGAGCTTGGGGCGGGGAACACCAGCTCATTTGCATTTAAAGCAACCCACTAACAAAAACGGCTTGATTTTGCTCACACCCAAATCGGGGCAAATTTGACAAGCTATAATAAATGATCTGTGGGGTATTTTGAGCTGAAACTTCACAGACACATTCTGGGGACACCAGAGAATTATATTACGTCTTGTCAAAAGAGGCTTAATAGGTCACCTTTAATAATCGTATTGTGTGGTAACCGTTTTATAAAAGTAATAAGCCCTGTGAAGCCATGGTTTGCAGTGAATAACAGCTAAGAGGGGTTTAACAATGCCCCTTAACTGTTATAAATTCACTGCAAACTACGGATTCTTGGGGCTTATTGCTTTAGTAAATAATCATTTTGTGGTTGAAAGATCGTTGTAATGTTTCAGTGCTGTAATAAGGTGATAAGAAACCTTTTTTTTAAATAAAAATACAACATTAAAAATCTTTTGTGCAAGAACTGAGCTTTGAGACATATCTCGTTGCCTTGGAATTATAAGGTTCTATCTGACATTTTTGTCAAAATTGAGTTATTCACATATTCTTATTCTGTGACAACTTATTTACATTATGTGATGCTTTTTTAAGTTGTGTACATTTTGGGACTTTTTATTTAGAAAACAAAAAAGGTTCTATCTACAAAGTTGAATGGAATGCAACAAACTTTACAACTCAATATCTCAAAACCACTCAGAATGCAGATAGAACCAAGGTGGTGATCTACACTCATCACACACAACTCAACAATGGTGACGATCAACAAAATATTCAGATGAAGACATCAATCCTGAATATCAGAGCTGCTAAAAATCACAATACAAACAGCAGCAAAAATAAAAGCAAATAGTAAGACTTAAAGAAGTTAATAGAACAATTAAGCTTTATAATTTATTCATGCTACAATGCATGCTGGGAGTTTTATAGGCTGCATTCTTGATTTTGGTCATCAATAATTTTGTCAGCAATGTAATACCATCCTGTTAGCCTGTGGGAGGACGCTGGCATCCTCAACTGAAGCGTTCTTTGCTTATATTAGTTCAAAGTTACTGCCAGTTTTAATAAAAAAGAAAGTAATTAGCTTGACAAACTATACACTGTTATAAAGGACTAAGACTCCGACCTCTGCTTTACTCCAAAAATCATATAGTGACAGTAATTTCTTAATTTGTGCCAGAAGTTATTAAAATGACGAATGGAGTCGATACCTTTTTAATATGAAATTTGAGCCTCAGCCACATCCATTGGGGAAAAAATCCTGTATGGTTGTCATGAAAGCGCTTGACCAAACAACATTCTTCTTTTAGTTCAAAAAGTAAGGGTGGCTTCCCTACAGTGGTTCAGACTGCCGAATTGTTAAAGGTGCCCTAGATTCAAAAATTGAATTTACCTCGGCATAGTTAAATAACAAGAGTTCAGTGCATGGAAAAGACATACAGTGAGTCTCAAACTCCATTGTTTCCTCCTTCTTATATAAATCTCATTTGTTTAAAAGACCTCAGAAGAACAGGCGAATCTCAACATAACACCGACTGTTACGTAACAGTCGGGGTGTACGCCCCCAATATTTGCATATGCCAGCCCATGTTCCAACATTATGAAAGGCATTAGACAAGGGCAGAACGTCTGGATCTGCACAGCTGAATCAACAGACTAGGTAAGCAAGCAAGGACAATAGCAAAAAATGGCAGATGGAGCAATAATAACTGACATGATCCATGATAACATGATATTTTTAGTGATATTTGTAAATTGTCTTTCTAAATGTTTCGTTAGCATGTTGCTAATGTACTGTTAAATGTGGTTAAAGTTACCATTGTTTCTTACTGTATTCACGGAGACAAGAGCCGTCGCTATTTTCATTTTTAAACACTTGCAGTCTGTATGCATAAACACAACTTCATTCTTTATAAATCTCTCCAACAGTGTAGCATTAGCCGTTAGCCACGGAGCACAGCCTCAAACTCATTCAGAATCAATGTTAACATCAAAATAAACACTGTACTTAGGCGATTAGAGATGCATGACGAACACTTTGTAAAGATCCATTTTGAGGGTTATATTAGCTGTTTGAACTTTTTTTTATGTTGTTTAAGGCAAGCGCGAGCTCCGTGGGCGTGGAGCACGAGATTTAAAGGGCCACACACCCTGAATCGGCTCATTTCTAATTATGCCCCAAAATAGGCAGATAAAAAAATGAATTAAAAAAATCTATGTGGTATTTTGAGCTGAAACTTCACAGACACATTTAGGGGACACCTTAGACTTATATTACATCTTTTAAAAAAAAATTCTAGGGCACCTTTAAAGAAACGTTATCAGCATGATGATGTAAAACATGGTTTTACAATGGCACCATGCCATTAAAAAAAAAAACAAAAAAAAAACATGCTAATACCAAGGAAGTTTCTTGGATATGAACACCAGTTGTCATGTGAAAGACAAAGTGTGGTTTGCTTTCATTACACTTCAGTGGGCATTTTCCAGACACTGCATGATGTCATGTTGAGACAGAGCACATTTGTTTTTTCCTCACCAAAGACCACCTCCCTGCCCAACAAATACACACATACTCTTTGTCCCCTCTTTCACAACTGCACAACCTTGTTTTTCATGTTAGAGGCTCCAGGGCCAAATCCCCAGTGTGCAGCAGTATGTTTCAGCAGGAAGATAACACAAGACTCTAAGAAGGTTCTAGAAACCAGACCCAGCAGAAAGAGGGGAAGCAAGAAAGTGGGAAGATGTAGCATGGGGACTGGCCCTTTCATGTCTGTGAGCTGTCACTCTGCTCTGTATAAGAAAGATAGAACAGCAAAACAGAAGAAAACCGTAAGATACAGTTCACAATGGATGGAGTCAAGTGCTTGGAAGTGTGATTTTGTATTTGTATTCATGCAGCTCTTTAAAATGCTACACAGCTGTTTTATGGCTATAGTAATAAATGCTGTAAATGTGTGTTCCTGTGCCTTTGAGTTGTTTTATTAACATAAAGGCATACTTTGTGCCCTGGTTGTGCATGTGTGTGTATATTTGCCAGGAAAGGCTGTGTTTGGTACGCATAAGCTTGAATACTGTGTCTGTGCATGTCTTTGTAGTTAAACTTCTGTCTTGGCTCAGATAATGACTCTTATGAATGCTGTGGAGTAGCAGACATTGGCACTCACCCGAGTTGCTGTGTTGTTGCTGGGTTGGTACAACCGCACAGCTCAGATCTCTCTTTCTTGCTATCTTCAGCCTGTTTACAGGGATTATTGGGGCTTTGACATTCTACATATTGCTGCCTCTGGATGAAAATACCAAAAGAAGTAGAATGAAGTTCAATATCAAAGTCAAAGACATTTTTATATATGTATTTATTGAAATCTGTCACTTTTCTTGACAGGAGGGTTCACAGAGGACAGGAAATGAAATGAGTTGGACTCAAACTTGTGTCCTTTCTATGTGGTCCACAGACTAGCATATATCTGCTTATACTGCATTCTCTAGATCACTAGACACATGAATGCATTTTAATTACATAAAGTGTAAATAGCTCTGGCCCACACATTGTATGTACACCCCAGCAGTCTGATGAAGCTATATAATGCTTATTCCACATTGCTCCTTGTATAGACAGACCACTAATATTCCTTTAGAGAGAGTTAACCTCCAATTGCCACCAACAATATAAAAAGCCAAACAATTCTTCACATGCAGCCAATGAGGATAACTTAACCTCAATCCTGATACGATCGGGACCCAAGAAGAGCTCTTTTCACAGCGAGATGAATAGGATGAAGATGGAGTGAAGAAGAAAAAAGGGTGCCAGGAGTCTTCCTGCTGTAACGTGATCAGGCTGATGGAGGTCGATGATAATGGCTGGAGACAGGTTGGGTTCATTCTTGCATTTAAGGCCCACAGCACAGCAATTAACAGTCAAACACATGCATGCTCAGCCGGATAATCTGAGAGCTGCTGCTGAATGATAAATATGGGCTGGGCTCCGGCTAAGCTAGTGGCAGGGTCAGACGCAACAGCTACGTTTAGATATTGAATTAAAACTTGCCCTACGAGACTGTCCTAATTCCAAAGAGCCTGACCTTCAGGCGATTACGAGAACGGTCATCAGCTACATTCACACAGCAGCAGCAGCAGTTAGTCGGTCCAGTTGGGAGAGCTAAAATAAGTAATGAGAATAAAAAGGAAATGACAGCCGTATTATATTCTTCTTCCGACTACCGCACATTTTCAGACGTCACAAATGGATTTTGAAAGTGAGTTCAGCTGATATGTGCTGTATGACCAGAATGGCAACAGACAGTATCATGGCATTGATATATGTATGAAATCAGTACGTGCTTCCCTGGTTATTTTTTTGCTGTCGGTCACTAATGTGAGGCCTGTCAGCCTCTCTCAGGTTATGAAAAATGTCAGGAAAAAAAAAAAAAAAACTCTCTGGAAATCACATATCTTTATGAAAGCACTAGGAGTGTCTCCTGAAATTTATGTTTTGTTGTTTGTAGGAGTGTTTTATACATTTTTTGGTGACTCAAATGAACCACCTATTAAATTTCAAACAGCTTTGGTGTTATCAGAGAGATTATGAAGAGGATTGACCGCCTCTCTCTTTCTCTCTATCCTCCCCTTCAATTTCTTCATATCCGTCTATAGCAGCAGATGGTGAGGATCCGACTTCAGCAGGTGGGATATATCTAGATATGGTAATTGTTGTGCTCCCCATTTGGCTCCTGTATCTCTCTTTGTTGCACATCCTTCTACTGTTGTCAGTTTTGGCATGTGTGACCTTCCCTGCATGAAATTCACACGTCTTTTTCTGAGCTCTTCCCTTACCTCTTTACCTCACACCTTCTCAAGATCTCTTCTAATGTCACATCGTCCTTGCTGTGTTATTCTGTCTTCTCACCATGATGTTGATGCATAGAGCATCTCAAAACCTGCCGCAGAAACTCTCTGTTCAGATGCTGATATTTTGCTATTCTGATTGTTCACTCATGATTGAATTTGGTTGCTGTCACTGTTGACATTTTCGTCTTGCCTTTTATAAAATTTGATATGTTTGCAGATTTTGCACATACACATTCACACATACACACGCTCACACACACGCTCACACACACACACGCGGTAATATAAGGTGTTTGCTTTTCTCCACCTCCTCTCGACCTCCTTGGCTTCTTAGTAACACACCCATTGATTCCTCTCATCTCATCATGCCTGGTCAGCACTCACTCTCAAGCCCACTGATCTCTGTGAGCTGAACTGCTTTGAAGAGCGCTCAGACTCTTCTCTCCTGCCTCGTTGTTTTATCGGGTTCCAAGCTTTCAATAAAACACTCCATCCCTCCCATCTTCATGTTCCCGTGTGCTCTTCTCACATTTTGAACTAGATGCACATACATCTGTTGCTCTCTGTCACCACAGAGAATTATTATTATTATTATTTTTACTTTGATCACTTATGATGATTTTGATTTTCTTTTGTAGTTGTTAATGTACGGACACAGTTACTGTTATTCAGCAAATTTTCACAGGTAATATCCAATCATTTCAATGGAAATTTTTGCATGAATTTTGCAACGGATTCAAAATGATTACGTGGATTCACTATTTTTGTTTGTTTAAAGTGATAATTCTCACAAAAATGAAAATTGTCATCATTTACTCACCCTCATGTTGTTCCAAACCTGTATGACTTTCTTGTATGACCAATACTGAGCCGCTGTTTGGACTTAAACACTGAAGCTCTGCAAAGAAAATAGCGTAGCAGTAAGACAGGGGGCAGACAGATTTGTTGAATAAAGTCATTATTTTTGTTTTGTTTTTGCACACAAAAAGTATTCTCATCGCTTCATAATATTAAGGTTGAACTGTAGTCATGTCGACGATGTGTTTAGTCCCTTTCTTTACCTCAAAAGGTGCAATGTCGTTGCTGCTTATGTTTATTATTAACCTTTATTTAACCTGGTAAGTCAATTGAGAACCAGTTCTCATTTACAATGACGACCTGGCCAAGAGGCAGCATAAAAAGTCTGTACAATACAATAAAAAACATAACAGAGTCACAAATAACACAATTATAAACAGTGACATAAAAACAAACAAATAACTAAAAACAAGTACAATGATCTTGAATTATTGACTGAATTAAATTAATTAAGTGCGATATAAATGAACTAAGCTTTAGAGTCAGCTGCAGATGATTCCAATCATATACAGCAGAAAACTGAAAAAAGAACGACCAAAGGAGGTACGGACTTTAGGTATGCAGAGATTAAAGAGACTGCTAGAGCGCAGATTACGACTTGTATTATGAACATTAAGAAGTGACTGTAAATATGATGGAGTTTTACCAATAAGAGTTTTATAAATGAACAGAAACCAATGAATTTGTCTACGAGAATGAAGAGAAGACCAATTCAATAAAGAATACAGGTGGCAATGGTGAGTGTTAAATGAAGCTCCAGTCACAAAGCGGATTGCAGCGTGGTAAATATCATCCAGTTTATGAAGTAGAGTTTTTGAAGCAGACCTGTAAACTACATTACCATAATCCAAAATTGGAAGCACTGTCATTTTAACCAAAAGCTGTTTTGAAGAACGTCTAAAAGAAGATTTATTACGATAAAGAAAACCAAAATGAGATTTAACCTTTCCGAGCAGTACATTTATGTGAGTTTCAAATGACAACTTGCTATCAAGCCATATACCAAGGTATTTGTAGCATTCAACATAATCGATTTCAGAATCATCCAATTAAAAAATTTTAGGCAGATATTCAACATGTGGTAGATTTCTGTTAAAAACCATACATTTTGTTTTATTTGTATTTAAAACTAATTGAAGACTAGAGAAAGCATGTTGGATGCGAGTAAAACTGGCCTGCAATAAAGACTAAGATTAAATGTTTAAATGATTGCGTCATCAGCGTACAAATGTACGTGAGAATCACCTGCAGCAAGAGCAATATCGTTAACATAAATATTAAAAAAAAATATGTGTGGATTAGATACCCTCGGATTTCATCCAAAATATCTTAAATTGTGTTCCGAAGACAAACGAAGGTCTTACGGGTTTAGGACGACATGAGGGTGAGTACTTAATGACAGAAATTTCATTTTTGAGTGAACTAACCCTTTAAGCCTTGACTAAAATGTTTGAGCTGTCTTAACTGAAACAACTTGCACTGACATTTCTTAAAATATGTCAGTGCCATTGTTTTGTCTCAAGATGCACACCAGTAATGTTTTTGTTTTCTTCTTCTAAGGCACATTTATAAAAGTTTCTTAAATGTCCTAATTTAGCTAAGGCCTACTCATGGCTTAATCTAAGCCCTTTTAGTGAAACCAGGCCATTGAGTGTTACACATTCACATTCACATTTCTTCGAGTAGGCCGTTTCCTCCACCTCAAACGAACTGGTTACCTATATGCTTTTCTCAAAGAACCACACTATCTATATTGCAGCCATCATATCCTATCCAAAAAACTGTCATTTCATATTAGTTTAGCATTCAAAGTTGCTTTTTAAGCCTGCTTAGAATTTCAGATTAGCGCTGCTAACTCTTCAGACAGCCGTACTTTATGCTGATGCTACTGTATATGTTCAATAGTTTACACTTACCAACATCTCTTGGTTTCCCCAAGGAATTTATGATCTTTGATGCACATAAAAGCCTGCAAATGTCACTGCTTACAACTAAATTGTGCTCACATTACTTATTTTATTCTTTCACATATTGCAGAAATGCTATTGTCTTAAAGGGGTGGTTCAGTGGGTTTTTTCTAGGCTTGATTGTGTTTATGGGGCGTAGTTTAACATGTCTTAATGCTTCGTTTTAAAAAAAAAAAATACGTTTAAAAAAAAAAAAAGCCGTATTTTTCATCTATTTTACCTTTATTCTACACCTCTGTTTCCATTGTCATTTGAACGGCTCGTTTGACTTCCTGGTTCTATGAAGCCACTCCCTCCAAAATACACAATGTGCCCAGATTGGTTAGCAGGCCCAGTGTATTGTGATTCGCTGAAGCGTCCGGAAACGCCACGCCCCTTACCATTAGTTGTTACATGTGCTTCAGTGGAAATGTAAATAATGGCTTCTATATTGCTGTCTCAAATTTAGCCCGAATCAGACCCAGATGAAGAGGGTCAAGCAGAACCTCTGCAATCACGGCTTTTAAAGGACATTTATGAATGGTATTTCATTTTGTATTTGTGTCAAAATGTTTAGATATGCTGTCACTGCTGTTTGTTAGCTTTCAATATACGGTTTTATCCTGATTAAAGCTTTACTGTAGCCGAATACATGACTGAGTAGTAGCATTTTTGTAAAGGTAGCGTTTAATTTATAGCATGAGCAACTGTTTGACTATGTACATAGAAGTTTGTTGGCGTTTATTGGAGAAGTATGCAATATAATTTAGCTAACTGGCTAGCGAAGCTAAAACGCGTTGGTCTTTGTTTACGTCCTTGATGCAACCAAAAAATAGCAACAGAACTATACATTTAAAAGACATGAACAAACAATAAAATGTACTTACAGTTGGGGGCGATAAACAGCAGCTTCTGCTTTTAAAGTGGGAACTGCTTCATCTTTCAGTAACAGTCTTGGTGCAAATCCAGCATTGAACTCTTGTAGTTTCTGGAAGCTGTCTTCAGCGGCGCATCCATTGTAGAAAATATCACTGATTATAATGGGTTCTATTATCTTTTGACGCATCGCTCGCGTCCGGTGTACACAACTCGTCCGCTTCCATTATGCTGCGCGACATGGCCTCGCCCACTTTTTTGCATGTTCCCGGGGGCAGTGTTTTGCAGGGTTTATGATGTCACCAACCAGGGAAGAAGCTCATTGTAGTCCAAACTGGTCGTTTTTGTAGGCATTAAACTGTCATAACTTTAAAATACAACATCTCCATTTGCATTGAACTTTCAGTGCTGTAACTTTGCAGATACTGTTTATGCTCAAGCAGCAACATTACACACTAACTAAAGTTAAAAAAGTGAAATCGCAATGAACCACCCCTTTAAATCATTGATTGTCAACCACAAGGTTCATGGAAAGATTTCCATCTTGCATGCTTAGTTACATTTCATATATATTCTGTTTCATTTAAAGGAAAGAAAAAAAAGTGTAATATGCTAGTTTTATACATTTGTCTGGATAACACAAATGCCATTATTTTTGTTCTGTTTTACAGTGTGATACTTCCCTAAATTATATATTGTAGATAAAAGGAAAGTGTGCACCCAAAGAAAGATGTCTTCATCCAAAAGATAAATAAATAAAAATGGATTTATTAAATTATGTTGTCAATCTGAGTCTCTTAAATCAGTTTTGACAGATTTGAAGAGTGTACATGCATCTTCATTTGACATGAGTCTTTGCATGTGGACCACATTCAGAAAAAAAGCCACAGAGCGGATGATTTTAGATTTTTGTTTGGGATAGTTTTGATTGGTTTCAGCTCTAAAGCTCACATATAATCTGGTATTATTTTGGATTATTTTATTTTCCACAATCCACAAGGGTTAGAACAGTGACCTCAATGGGTTCTTTAGTAGGGGCCTGGGGCATTGATTTTAGACTTTAATGTTTATGCCAAAATTATACATTTCGTGGGGTTGTTAAGTACATGCAGAAATGTACTTTTGTGCGTCATCATTGGATTCAATGGTAAACATGTGTTGTGATGCTAGAATCGGTGCGCTCCTGCAGTATACTGCTCAGTCGAGACCCCAAGGCTGTCAGCTTAATACCATGCTACATGTTTGATATAATTACATAGATTAAGTGAGATCAAAAACACTTTTATATAGGTGATCATTAAT
The DNA here is from genome assembly GCA_003731715.1 of Anabarilius grahami. Taxonomy (NCBI): domain Eukaryota; kingdom Metazoa; phylum Chordata; class Actinopteri; order Cypriniformes; family Xenocyprididae; genus Anabarilius; species Anabarilius grahami. Next base: position 2,465,243 of record RJVU01018862.1, read on the forward strand.
TCCCCCTCAAATGCATTTATACCTATTACAACACCCTTATCATCAAAAGCTATTTGCATTTAATTGTCTTGCCAAGATTGAAAGCAGGAGGTAAATGGGAAGCAGATTTTTTTTTGTTTTGCTTATTGCCCCCACATGTCTTTTTTACCGTATGAACTCTGACTTGGCATTGAGGCAAATATTACAAACCATACTGGCTATGTTTACATGCACCAATTTCCGTCAGTCCGAATGAATTGAATCCGATTGCAGATCTGTTTACATGTACTCTAAACATTGTAATCTGAATCAAATATCCTTTGATATGTGTTTTTTATACATGGAGCTCATCGTTATGTATGCCCTGTTGGCATACACATTCATAAATCAGCAATAGTTTTTTTGTGAACTTGTTTTTTTTTTGTGAACCGACGCCATCTTTACTACTAAAGACGTGAACGTGAACTTGCATACGTAATGCGTAATGCGTGTCAACATTGCATTGCGCATGTGCCCCAGAGACTTCTGAATACGATTGAGAAAGTAGTCGGATTCAAGCGTTTACATGGTCCTTTTTTGCTGTTGGATCGGATTAGAAAAGGAATAAACCACCCCTTCCAATCCAATCGAAATTTCATTCGGATCAAGCTCAATCGGATCGATTAAGGTGTTTACATGAACGTTTTTCAATCTGATTGAGCCGTCAATCCGATTACAAATGGATTATTTGGGTGAATGTAAACGTAGCCACTGACTCCGTCAGTGCGTTTCAAAGGGTGCAAAAATGGAGCCGTATAAGCTCTTTGGACTTTAAATCCCTCTTTACTTTCAGAGCTGCAATTGGGCAAAATTGTGAGGTGACACTCAGATGACACATGAATATAAATTCAGAAGTTAAAACACAATCTGAATATCAGCTCCTGTTAGTTTTGCCTGATTGGATCAGAACCGTTTTCTTTTATTTCTTAACAGCTTCAGTGTTCTTTTCACTTATACATTCTTTGTTCAATTATGGATTCGAAATGTACATTTCATATGCAGCTTGAGAACATTAATCGTAGCCCACTGGGCCCTTATAGTGCAGTTGCTATGGAGGACCGTGTTGCATGAATAATAGACTTTCTTCTTCCTCCTGGGGAGTTTGAATGATGGAGCGGGTAACTGCAGCGAACATTAGTATACCATTATGCAACTAAAGGTGGGCTCGAGTTCAACGGCCATTATTATGACCCCTCCAACAGACACTCACATGCTAAAAGCCTTCCTGTTTTCAAATGCCCTTCCTTTGGCCAGAGCACCATTTTTGTAATCCGAGAAACAGTATTTCAATTTGCTGTGTTGTGCCTTTCAACTTTGAAATGGAAAGAGGTGGCTTCTATTCTCAAGCAGGTCCTGCTATGCCTAGTAATTGTTAGCCTCGAACAGTTGGCAATAATTTGAAGGGTTTACATTAAATGTGGCCATTTGAAAATCTCTGTACAGTTCAGGATAAAGACATGTTTCGTAAGCAGGTTAACAACACAGCTTGCCGTATGTTCTAGGAGAAAAAAAAAATGGCTGTAGAACTGTTGACTGTATAAGAATATGTCCAATATATGTCCATGAACGCACTTAGGACCGTTTGCAACAAATTTTAATTTTTAGGTGAACAATCCCTTTAACATGTGTATATGGATATATTAGTATATGTCCAACTTTTTCTAGATACATATAGTACAGTATACTCATGTGGGTTGATATATTACAGTATATAGCATATCTCAACTGCTTGATTTGCTTGTATCACAAAATGTAGATTATAATATTGCCAAGCTCTAATCTGCTAAATGTGACTATGAAGGTATTATAGACATTATATATATTATATTTGCATCATGATTTTCTGTAAAGCTGCTTAAACTCTGTTTTGTGAAAAGCGCTATACAAATAAATTTGACTTGACTTATCTGTGTGATTCATTCATGAATTGTGATATTGCTTCAAAAATGCAATTACGTCTTGCTAAAGGATTACAAAATAATCACCCTAATCTATCCAAAGCAAACTGTTGCAGGAGTTTTCATTTGGCCATGTCTGTTGTTATCAGCTCTGCATTCTTGGATAGATGTGAGTTGACAGGAGAGAATCTCCGGACTGTTCTTCTCCTGCCAGACTGCTATCATGGTGACATTTCCATGGCATTTCCTGGCTTCCTCTTACACTCTCTCACCCTTCATATCCTAAAGACTTTCCAAGGTGAGCTTGAACTTACTTTGGCTCTCTCAAGAGATTACGCTGCCTTGGTGGAGACCTGGATGGCCACTGATTACTTTCTTTTGCCTCTGTTCTGCTTTTACTTTAACTTGTAGTTGCATCCGTTCAGTATAGTCAGCGTGTCTTGTCATATAAGAGCTGGGTGAACTCTGGAAATTAGAGAGAGGGCAGACGGCTCTAAAAGCCAGAAGTGAGTGCTTTTCTCTGCCAGTCTTGGTTCTTAGTGGGAGAGGCGAGTGTACTGGGCAGGAGGCAGTGAACTAGGAGGCTGATACTGCACTGCCCGTAAAGGATGAAGACAGAATTAGGCCACGTATGAGCTGTGTAAGCTCTTACCCTGCAAACTCTGTGAGCAGAACATCTCTTTTAATGTGCCTGCATAGGCATTAATGCGAAGGTGTGGTTTTTCTTTGGTACAATGATTCTCGATTAAGGACACAGTGTTCTAAATTACAGCATTGTGACATTGCTTCCCACTGATGGCATGTAAAATGTGCAAAAGAGCATCTTGTGCTTCAACAGAAGTAAGAAATTCTGAATGCCTGTTCCAAGAGTCAAATATATAAATGTCACAAATTTGATTATTTGATTAGTTAAATAGTGCAGAATTTTAGATTTTTAATTGATTTTACATTGCAACATTTTTTTGTTTTAAAATGTTCAACTTTTATTTCCTAGCTTAAATAAATAAAAATAAATAAAAAATAAAATAAATGGTATTGTTGGTATAGCTATATTGAGGAAAAAAAGGCGCTCTGGAATCCCCAGCCTCATAAGATACATACAGGTCGTGTGCACATGACCTCACCGTTGCTCTGGGCTGGTGCTGTGCTTGATTTGGCTTCACGGGAAGTCTGATTTGAGCTCCAGCTGCACTCTTGCTCACCTCCCTACCTCCCAAACGCTCAGCTCAATCTGCTCATGATAACTCAGACATGGAGAGGCTGTCTGAGCCCCTCTAACCTCCATCACCTTCACCCTGGAGATCATTTGAGGGGACTGTAATTAAAACACCTACTTCCTCCGGATGCCTAGGTACAATTATCCATTGGGCTGTTTGTTATATATGATGTTCTATATATGGTGCAGTGTGTAATTATCTTAGACGGATTGCTTTATTTAATGACAGCTTTATTTGCATGGACCTCACAGAAGTCAGATATAGGTGATCCAATCGATGGCTGAAAGTTTTGTTCAGTGAAAACCTGCACAGGTTCAGACGTCAAAGCTGTAATTATTATTATCCAACCAAGTGATCACCATATCTCCATATTAATGAGTTACAATTTCCATACCATCCCAGTGACATTACCACAATCTGCATAAATGAATACATTAGACAGTGTAACACATTTGGGTTGCTTACCTGTCTCACTTCAATAAGGTTTGAGTTGATTCGTATAAGCGAGCAACTAAAACGAATTCTCTTTTGGGAATTTAGTCGGGAGCATCTATCAGAGAGTGATTAATTGCGCAGGAAACATTGGACGCTTTGTTGTCTTTAACCACCGCTGAGGTTTTACTATGCCGCTTTCAAGCCGGGCTCTTCTGATAGATTGGCTTCCATTGTGACTTGTCGGAAAATCGGGATGCGTGCACCAGCCAACATCAATTACTTTCCTGCCACAAGCACGAGCGGCCCAACAACGGCTGACATTCTTGTTGATCCCCCTGACTTGCGCCATAAAAGGGAACAGCACAGAGGACAAAGCTTTGTTTCATCGGCCACAATGTCTGGCGATGTCTCTCAGGAACATGTGCAAATGTGGCGTACGTCCCCCTCCTTCCTTTCTCTCGTTCCTGTTTCTCCTTCTCGTACTGTCTCTCTCCATCCCTGTCTTGCTCTTCTCTTCTTACTTCCATCTCTCTGGAGGTAGAGAGGAGGCTGTCACAAAGCTTTGTGCGGTTATAGATCGTCATGTCAGAATTCAGGCATAGCTGTCACCCTCTCCTTCAGGATGCAGAGGACTTTTATTAGAGTTCTGGCAAGGTTATTACATGGTGTGTCCCTTTAATTAGCTACTAGTCTCATTATAGATGATAAGATGCACTGCTAGAATTCACAGATGTTGATATGGTTACCTTCTGTGGCACATTTCTTCTTTAAGTGACTTTTCTTTTTTTTTTTCTTTAAGTACGTTGTCTAAGAACACTACTAACATTTTCCCTTTATAACGACTTGGCCTGACTTCATGCAATGGATACATTTGTATGGAAAACCAACAGGGGGAAAAAAAAAGTGATTTACAGTTTACAGTTCAAAAGTTTCTCTTTTCTAAAATAACTTTTTTCCGATTCTGGGAGTCACGATCCAATTACAAAACGATTCTTGATCTACTTTTATTAAAATTATTATTAATTAATTAGTTTACCAACTTAAAATCCTTACATTTACATGTCCTTACATAAGTAATTATAAGTAGGTCTACTTTTTAAAATAATTACAAATTGAAAAAAAAAATTGAACAATTGTATGTTAAGAATTTTAAACTAATATAACTTCAAAACATACAAGAAAGTAGCAAATAAGAAAGAGGAGCAACGGAACATAATTACAAGCAATAAACAAAGAGTGCTTGCAGTAGCCTATTTAAGATTATCTGAACATTTTCTTTCTCATGTTTACTGTCGTTTGATTGTTACATCATAGATAGCGGGAGATCTAATAAGCTGCATTCACGCACAGATCTCTTTTGAAATATAATAATTAATGCGGTTTGTCCTGTCCATTTAATCCCTTAAGACAAAACTGGCTGTGTTTACATTAATTTTGCGTCATAAACCCATTTTGAGACGCAAGTACATTAAACCACTCTTCACAAACAAAGCGTCAGCGTTTGAAATTGAAAGCAGCCTTCTGTAAGTGAGTTTCATATTTTAAATGTATAAGTCCACTGCATTCCAAACGACATGCCTTCGTAGAGCATTTGTAAGGAAAATACCGGCGGGCGAGACCGTGCACAGCAACATCAAACAAAGCACGTGTCTCTCACAGCGTATCCTGTGCAGTGAAGCCCTCGAATGCCGTAATTCGCTTTAACCTTTCCGAACTTTACGAAACATTATTTTACGGAAGGTTTGAGTGGTGTATGTGTGTGAGGAATTGGGAGCAAGCAGAATCCGGGTGTTTCTAAAGCACACGCAGCATCATTGCGCATCTGAATAAAAACTAAGCTCAGAATCGTTTCTGAAATTCTCAGAATCGATCCAGAATCGTTGGAGAGAGAATCGCGATGCATCGAAAGATCGATTTCTTTTTATTATTTTTTTCCTCCCACCCCTACTGAATAAAAGTTTTTAAAGTACACATGAAATCAAAATTGACCTTATTTATTTTGTTAACTCAAATTGCTAGTTTTGTGGTGAACAATTCATCCGTGCAAGTCAATCCACACAAAAAAAAATAGTTTGACTTTTTAATTTAATCAAAATCTGAAAATGCTCCTCCCCTCTGCAACAGTGCCCCTTCTTTAATGACATCAGTTTGACGGCTTTGGTTGAAAACGCTTAAACCACTCCCCTCCAACCGTTAGTCTGCTATGAGCGAGAGAAGGAGAGGAGGAGCACTAAAGTAAAACTCTGCCCTCTATTCAATATTCCGTTTCACTTGGAAATACGTCACAACACTGGAGAAAAGTCGTTTGCAATTTCCGGTTCACGCAGACTTTAATCTCTTTAAAGGGGTGGTTGATTATGATTTAACTTTTTTTAACTTTAGTTAGTGTGTAATGTTGCTGTTTGAGCATAAACAACATCTGCAAAGTTATGGCGCTCAAAGTTCAATGCAAAGGGAGATATTTTCTTTTACAGAAATCGCTATTTAACGGCTGGTAGGGATTACAACAAGCTTCTTCCCGGGTTAGTGACATGTTGGGCTGCTTTAGATAAGGGGAAGAGTTGTTGTAGTAGAGTGTTGTTGCCGTGCCATCATTTTACGTCGGACTGCTTCACAAACGAGGGTCAATTCAACGCTGGATTTGAACATAAGACTAACATGTGGGCACATGCTAGTCGATGAGTTGAATCAACTCCACAACAACTACATAAATGTATCCACTAAACATTCAGAAATGTCCAGCTACTTTCTAAAAGTTGTAACTTCTTCCTGAGTCTTTCCATTAGTGCCCGACTCCGGTTTGAATGATGTAAGGCTGAACACCGTTACTGACAATCGTCATTTTGGCTGTGTGAGATTCTCCAGCTTTGTTGTTGTAGAGCAACCGAAGCATGAGCTGTTAAAGTTCCGCCCTCTTCTGGAAAGCAGCAGCAGCTCATTTGCATTTAAAGGGACACACACAACAACTGTTTTTTTTTTGCTCACACCCAAATAGGGCAAATTTGACATGCTTAAATAAATTATCTGTGGGGTATTTTGAGCTGAAACTTCACAGACACATTCTGGGGACACCAGAGACTTATATTACACTTTGTGAAAAGAGGCATAATTGGTCCCCTTTAAAAAAATGCTCACTGATCACAAACTTATGAATGGTAGTGTATTTTTTAATATCTTTCAGATATCCTTCTGTTGCACTTGTACAATCAAACATTTGTTTTGTTTTGTCGGTCTTTGCACTTAAGAGCACATTGATCATGTCTCTGTAATTCATCTCTCTACTCCACCCGTGCCCTCTTGCAGAACTTGCTACTGATATTTTGAAAGATTAAACTGACTGCCCTGCAATTTCATCAAGCAACTTTTGACAGCATGCAACCCGATGCAGGCACTCTAATGTTTTAAACATCAGTATGGTATTGATAGGCCATGAGATATGGGCCTTCTGGGGGTTCTTATGAGCTTGACTTGCTTGCAAATGCAGGATTTGTGAAGACTAAAAGATTAGAAGCTACTCCAGAACAATCAGTCCATTGCCTGAATGTTGCTTTAAAAGCTCTTAGTGAAATCAGAATTTTGATTGGTCATTCATGACTTCACAAGGTTTTTTTTTTTTTGGTTTTTTTTCCTTTCTTTTTTTTCCTTTCCCCAAGGCGATGGATGAAATCAAAATGGTTTTCCATTTGTAGTAGAGACACTCAAACCATTAAGAACAAATATAAATCTCATATCCTTGTACACTCATTTAAGTCAAATTAAATCAAGTCACAATACATATTGTTTAAAATTAGGTTTACAAAACTATTGCCCCGAGTGAGCAAAAAATCAACTGACTTGTGATGAATTGAGTAATCAATTGATTTGTGATGAAACTATTACTTTTATTCAGCAAGGGCACATTAAAGACATTTAAAATTGTTACAAATTTCAAATAAATGCTGTTCTTTTGAACTTTCTATTCATCAAATAATCCTTAAAAAATGGTATCCACCAAAACAGCATGTTTGTTTTTAACATTGACAATAATACATTTGAACATTATTATTATAATTAATGTAACAGCAGTCATGCTGTTTTTGTGGATTCTTGAGCAGCAAATCATCATATTTGAATGATTTCTGAAGGATCATGTGACACTGAAGACTAGAGTAATGGCTGCTGAAAATTCAGCTTTGCCATCGCAGGAATTACATTTTAAAACATATTAAAATTGAAAACTGTTATTTTAAATTGTAACAATAATCCACAATATTACTTTTTAAACATTTTTTTTTTTTAAATACAATCAAAATAAATGCAAATATAAACTATAAACTATCTATTTCTATGAGGATATATATATATATATATATCCTCATAGAAATAGATAGTTTATATTAATAGCTTATATTAAACAACATAAAATAATTTGTATTTAAGTTTGCATGTAAGTGTGCAATTTGTATAAAAACATAAACTGAAACTATTTACGTAGATAATTGTTCTATTGATGAAATCATGACAGCTTTACTTTTTAAGTTCCCCCAGGATATGTACTCAAAAAAATAAGTATAGGGATCTGACTTCAAAAAGTCCTAGAAGCACCTCATATTTTACAGCGTAAAAGAGGGATAAAAACCTTGAGTGGAAACAGAATCAGCTGGGGGAGACACTCCTCCTGCCAAAGCATATTACAATTAATGTACATATGTCTCATATTATGTAGTTACCTAATATATGGCATATGTATCATACTTTTACTGAATCCATCATTCACTTATAATGTTATTAAACTGACATCCTGTCAAATAGCGTTGCTCTATAACCTTTTCACATACTCATCTATTAATTTCTGCTCTGATTTAACTCTCTGGCTGATTGTAGCAAGTGAATGAAATGCCAGATTGCTCTTTCTCTCTCTCTCCTCTCCCTTTCTCTGTCTGTGTGTTGACACTTTGCCAGAATAGGTAATGCAGTGCCCACAATATCATTTATCCCTCAAGCTGCCCCATGGTGACCTCAGCAAGTGATGCTTATACTTACATTTCTCTCTTTCTCTATTTCTCTCTGTGACTGTCTCCCATTTCATCCTTTCCTTCACTGTGGTCAATTATTTATCTTATTTTTCCTCCTGTATGTCACTGCAGTCATTCTTGAACCACTGTAGATGCAAGCGCTTCACTGCAGGCCATGGTATAAACTGCTGATGTCTGTTTCTAACCCATCTGTTCTAAGCCATTATGTGGGTTTTGAACACTTGCATACATAAAAAAACCCACTTCAGTCCATCTGCTTATTTATATTTGTCTATATTACAGGACCCTGCCACCCAAACCCTTGTCACAATGAAGGCACCTGTGAAATCAGTGAAACGTTCAGGGGCGACACATTCATTGGATACGTCTGCAAGTGCCCATCGGGCTTTAACGGAATCCACTGCCAACACAGTAAGTTCATACAGTGACTTGTTTCCCAGTGATTTGTTTACAGCACTGTTTCCCTTAAAGTCCCCCTGTGGAGAAAATCAAGTTTTTAATGTTGTTTACATGTCCATGTGGTGTTTTTAATATGCTTTAAGACAAACCATGTGCAAATTCATAAGTCAACACCATTGCTGAATATTTTCTGTTTAAAACTGCAGTAAACCAAAGACAGTCTCAAACCCGTGGTTTAAAATCGCTGGTCTTTCTGACGTCACCTTGTAATCAATCATGTCGTCCCGGCGGGCTTTAGCATATCATTAAACATGACTGCTCTGAAGCAGGAGAGTCTCTAGAGAGTATATCCCGGTATATTGTTCTGTTGATATAAAAAATCAGGTATATTTGGCGTATAGCGGGTGTATGAGGTATATAACAATGTTATGATGAACTATATGCCTATATGCCTTAGAAGACAGCTGTCTGACTTGCGAATGGGAACATGGTTTGTGTAACATTAGCAACACATTATTAGCTGTTTGATAATGTAGTCAAGCAAAAGGGTAATCATTAATTACCGTTATGTGTCTGGCGTTGTAAAAAGCGATACCATTATGCAGCGTTTACTTCAGTTTGTTCACCGAGTGGATCTCTTGAGCTTGTGTGAGTGAGTGGAGGCGGGGCTAATTAGCATATTCACACACTATATTGCCAAAAGAATTGGGATACCCCTCCAAATCATTGAATTCAGGTGTTCCAATCACTTCCTTGGCCAAAGGTGTATAAAATCAAGCACCTAGGCATGCAGACTGCTTCTACAAACATTTGTGAAAGAATGGGTTGCTCTCAGGAGCTCAGTGAATTCAAGCGTGGTACCGTGATAGGTTGCCACCTGTGCAATAAGTCCATTCGTGAAATTTCCTCACTACTATATTCCACGGGCAACTGTTAGTGGTATCATAACAAAGTGGAAGCAATTGGGAACAACAGCAACTCAGCCACGAAGTGGTAGGCCACTTAAAATCACAGAGCGGTGTCAGCGCATGCTGAGGCGCACAGTGTGCAGAAGTCGCCAACCTTCTACAGAGTCAATTGCTACAGACCTCCAAACTTCATGTGGCCTTCACATTAGCTCAAGAACAGTGTGTACAGAGCTTTATGGAATGGGTTTCCATGGCCGAGCAGCTTCATCCAAGCCTTACATCACCAAGTGCAATGCAAAGCGTTGGATGCAGTGGTGTAAAGCACACCGCCACTGGACTCTAGAGCAGTGGAGACTTGTTCTCTGGAGTGACCAGTGGTGTAGTCGAGGCCATACGCACGTATATGCCGTATACTTACTTTTTGCCCAGGGCTGTTTGCGTATTACGACTTCTAAGGATCAGTATTTGCGTATATTCTCTTGAATTTTTTGCTTCGAAGTCCAATCTATTGTCATGTTAGCTTCCCCATGTGTCCAATGCTGTTGTGTAAACTCGCGATTCTTTGTTGTAATTGGTGCATTAGCACTTCTATCATTCTACCTTTTCCCGCCCATCATCGACTAAAAAATCAGGCTTGACGGTGCGTGTTCGCGCTGCAGTGCGAGAACTCTGCTCAAAGCCACTCTGTGTTTTGAGCGGTGCATTGAACGCAGATCTCTCACTGCAGCGGACACGGCGTGAGAAATATGGTGGTGAGTGAACAAGACTATTAATTAATTATATACATCATGCGTTCAGAGCTTTTAGAAGCGATAAGTTACTGTGCGAACTGAAAAGACCAATTATCAGCGCAATATGATGGAAGCCCGGTGCATTTAATGCATTAGTGGCGCGCGAATCACCGTTTAGCTATAGGCTTACTCTGAATCTTATCATGCTCCAAAAGTGTTATAAGATTTCCACGAGCCATCCCTATCGTGACACTTATAAAATGCGATCCATTTAAACACTTCAAAAATTAAACACTTTAAAACACTATAAAGTCAAACCTGATCTAGACTAATGAACAAAATTAACAAAAGACAAAATTAACAATAAACATCATCTTGCGCCAACATTTATTAGAAAGCTTTTTAAACTATTCATGTCCCACCCTTATCACGTTTTATTCTATTAATTGTGGTCAATTTGGCTAACTTTTAGAATTTAAAATCTATTAAGGGCAGAGGTGGGTAGTAACGAAGTACATTTACTTCGTTACATTTACTTCAGTAATTTTTTGGAAAAAATTTACTTTTTAGAGTAGATTTAAATGTGGGTACTTTTACTTTAACTTGAGTACATTTGCTAAGAAAAATCTGTACTTTTACTTCGCTACGTTTGGCGACGTTCCTCTCGTTACTTTATTTTAATGCAATACTGAACATGTTAAGAAATGCGTAGTTTATTCCAAGCGCGCTGTCTCTTTTTCATGAACGATGCCCCATTCACAAATTAATCACTCTTTTGAGTCGATTCTGTTCAAAGACTTGATCAAACAAGTTGTCAAAACTGTCTAAATTGGTTCGCGAATCAGTTTGAATGATTTGTTCAGTTCCTGCGCGCACTGAATCGTCTGAAGCAGATTCTCACTCGGAGCGGATGAAGTAGCAGTCGACCTCCAGTCAATTAAAAGCAAATCTGCAAATGCATCCAATTGTTTTGCCAGCGACGAAGATCTTTATTAGCTGAACTGCGTATGCTGTCTGCAATTCCACAGGTATCGATTTCATTTGATTTCAATTCATACAGCCAGCCGCCATTTTACAACCCAACAGATTATTACACCACGATAACAAAGTATGTAGCATTTCTTTACCGTTTTTATGGACATGTATCTTAATTTATACATTAAATAAGCTACCATTGTTCCGAGAGTATGAAATGGTAATTTGTAGGTAGCCTATTGCGCAATGGCGGCGCCGGCGACCTGTTCGTCTTGAAAAAGAACGACTTTGCGTTGACACAGTTAACCAGTTTACACGCGACTGCAGAAATATACATCTGATTACATTTTGGAGAACAGACAGAAGAAGATCTGTCAATATGCATTTGATCATTGTTTGAGTTCAGATGTTCAGCGGTTATGAGCGCGAGCACATGTAAAGAGATATATATATATATATATATATGAATAGTTCAGATGCAAAAGCCTCTAAGTGCCATCTGAAATTTTCTTCTAAAATGAGCATTTTTATCAAGCTCGTATGTTTATGTCCAGTTAATTCACTTTAATGGCAATGCAAATGACCTATTAATTGTCATTAAAGTGAACTTACTGAACTTAAACATATAAGCTTGATAAAAATGCTCATTTTAGAAGAAAATTTCAGATGGCACTTAGAGGCTTTTGCATCTGAACTCTTCATATATATATATACATAGTTACAAAGTAACTAGTAACGAGCTACTTGAGTAGATTTTCATTGGATACTTTTTTACTCTTACTCAAGTAACTATTAAGATTGTTACTTTCACTTTTACTTTGAGTAAATATTTCTATAAGTACTTGTACTTTTACTTGAGTACAGTTTTTGGATACTCTACCCACCTCTGATTAAGGGATCTGTGAAAATGTTAATAATTTTAACAAAATAAGGGAGATAATACAAAATGCATGTTATTTTTTCTTTATTAATGTCCTGAGTAAGATATTTTACATATCCACAAGACAAAAAAATAGCTGAATTTATTAAAATAACCCCATTCGTAAGTATGTGAACCATTGATTCTCAATACTGTGTGTGGTTACCTGGATGATCCACGACTGTTTGTTTTGTGATGGTTGTTCATGAATCCCTTGTTTGTCCTGAACAGTTTAACTAAGCTCTAATCTTCAGAAAAAATCTCCAGGTCCTGCAGATTCTTCAGTTTTTAAGCATTCTTTGCATATTTGAACCCTTTACAACAGTGACTGAATGATTTTGAGATTTGTCTTTTCACACCGAGGATAACTGAGGGACTCAAACACAACTTTTAAAAAAGGTTTAAACATTAACTGATGCTCCTGAAAAAAACATGATGCATTAATAGATGGGGGGTGAAAACATTTGGAATTTGAAGATCAAGGTAAATTGTATTTAATTTGTCTTCTGGGAAACATGCAAGTATCTTCTGTTGCTTCCGTAGGGCAGTACTAAAAAAAAAAAAAAAACGATATTCAAGCGAAATAAGAACAATTTGGACCTCTTCATCCTGTTCAAATGTCCCGTTTTAACTCCTAAATTCTTGTTGTGTCATAAACAACATGTCAAACTACATGTTGCTTCTCAACCAATCATCGCTTGCTGTCTTTAACGACGTGCATGATGTCATTGAGAAGGCGGAACTAGGAACTGACTTCCGGAAACAAGAGTGTAAACAAACAATGGCTGCCAAAGCAGCATGTTAGTTTAATGCTAATTCCAGTACTCACCAGGTTGCTGAAGCACCTCCGCTATAGTTCACCAGCATTTATCTCTTTTCACTCTGTCAAATTTATTAGTCCCTCGAGGAAATATCATAGTTGCAGTAGTATCGTTGCAGTAGTATTTTTGCAATAATTCCACAAACCTTTCCTCTATTGCATAATTCCATCTAGAAGCACAAATACACTGTCAGAAAAAAAGGTACGGTGGTTGTCACTGGGGCAGTACCCTAAGGTACAAAAGTGAAAAGGTACTAATATGTACTTTTAAAGTACTAATATGTACCATATAGGGGTAAGTAAGGTACAAAGATGTACCTTTTCACTTTTGTACCTTAGGGTACTGCTCCAGTGACAGCACCATACCTTTTTTTTTTTCTGAGAGTGTACCATCATCTCTTTTTCGTTTCACAATGCTTGAAAGCTGTGTACGGAAGAGCTTCTGTGCTCCTATTGGTCAACTCCACAGATGTGACGTAGCTCGTCGTGGAGTATCGAAAAAAATAAACATACAAGCCTTTTTGTTATGACATTGTGAAGCGTCACAGATGCGGCGCCGTTTGTCATCCACTATGACACACTATACGAGATAAAACTATTGATTCTTGTGTTCTGACGCCCATTGTCGTTTACGAATCACCACTATATCTTACGTCAAATGGATTGTGCCAAAATCAGGCTGATATTGTGTAGCCTGAACCCGGCATAACAAGGCTTTTACATTGCAGTGTCTCAAATCGTTACAAAACCTTTACTTTGGTATGTGTGTTATATACCGTGTGTATGGTATGTGTGTGCTATATATTTGGTTTGTGTCAATTTACTAAACTTTTGTTAACCCAGCTTTAATGAAACTGTCCAAACTGCAATAGTTATTTAACAACTGCAAAGCATCAAATATGTAATATATAGCTGCAAGCAGCGATGACGGGCCCAATCCCGGTGGCACTGCCAACCCAGTGAATTCAGGGCAACTGTGCAAGGCAGGCAAAAGGCATTTAAAACGGGAAAACATAAAAGGACTATGTCAAAGTCATTTGAATACACCACATTTACATTTTTTTTTTTTTCAACACCCCCAAAGGTTGAAAAAAAAATAAAAATAATAATAATCCTTAGGGGATCAATAGGGCCCTGCGCCTTAGAGGCTTTGGCCCTAATAATATTATTTGCACACTAAATTTAGCACAAACTCCTGCACAATCTGCATATTTTTAAACACGTGTGACAAACGTTATAAGTGCATCACACAGCAATTGGCTGCTGCCAGGCATTTTCCATCTCCTCATTTGCAAATGCACAGTAAGTGTATAAGGCATTTCTTAAGGCTTAAAACTTTGTCAACTACAAACCCAATTCCAAAAAAGTTGGGACACTGTACAAATTGTGAATAAAAAAGGAATGCAATAATTTACAAATCTCATAAACTTATATTTTATTCAGAATAGAATATAGATAACATATCAGATGTTGAAAGTGAGACATTTTGAAATGTCATGCCAAATATTGGCTCATTTTGGATTTCATGAGAGCTACACATTCCAAAAAAGTTGGGACAGGTAGCAATAAGAGGCCAGAAAAGTTAAATGTACATATAAGGAACAGCTGGAGGACCAATTTGCAACTTATTAGGTCAATTGGCAACATGATTGGGTATTGTCACGGCCGGCTCGCAAGCCGCGACAAAGAAGGAGATAACACGTTGTATGAGGGTCAAAAAAAGGAATAACATTTATTAAAGTAAGAATGAAAAGCCAAAACAAAACGAACAACTGAAGGGAGAACGAGCACGACCCGAGGAAGGGAGGGCGAGCGCCATCACACTGAAGGGAGCTGCTTAAATTTGCCGGCATCAGCCCCACACAGGTGTAAGTCTTCAGTAATGATGACGTCACTCACCCCAACACCATCCTGCAAAACAAAGAAAAAACAAACCAACAACAAATATGACCCATACTGGGTTCATAACAGTATAAAAAGGGCCTCTCAAAGTGGCAGTGTCTCTCAGAAGTCAAGATGGGCAGAGGATCACCAATTCCCCTAATGCTGCGGCGAAAAATAGTGGAGCAATATCAGAAAAGAGTTTGAAGTTATCATCATCTACAGTGCATAATATCATCCAAAGATTCAGAGAATCTGGAACAATCTCTGTGCGTAAGGGTCAAGGCCAGAAAACCATACTGGATACCCGTGATCTTCGGGCCCTTAGACGGCACTGCATCACATACAGGAATGCTATTGTAATGGAAATCACAACATGGGCTCAGGAATACTTCCAGAAAACATTGTCGGTGAACACAATCCACCGTGCCATTCACCGTTGCCGGCTAAAACTCTATAGGTCAAAAAAGAAGCCATATCTAAACATGATCCAGAAGCGTAGGCGTTTTCTCTGGGCCAAGGCTCATTTAAAATGGACTGTGGCAAAGTGGAAAACTGTTCTGTGGTCAGACGAATCAAAATTTGAAGTTCTATTTGGAAAACTGGGACGCCATGTCATCCGGACTAAAGAGGACAAGGACAACCCAAGTTGTTATCAGCGCTCAGTTCAGAAGCCTGCATCTCTGATGGTATGGGTTTGCATGAGTGCGTGTGGCATGGGCAGCTTACACATCTGGAAAGGCACCATCAATGCTGAAAGGTATATCTAAGTTCTAGAACAACATACGCTCCCATCCAGACGTCGTCTCTTTCAGGGAAGACCTTGCATTTTCCAACATGACAATGCCAGACCATATACTGCATCAATTACAACATCATG
This sequence comes from Anabarilius grahami, assembly GCA_003731715.1. Lineage (NCBI taxonomy): Eukaryota > Metazoa > Chordata > Actinopteri > Cypriniformes > Xenocyprididae > Anabarilius > Anabarilius grahami. The sequence goes on from RJVU01018862.1 coordinate 2,481,339, forward strand.
GCTGCCTAGAAGAAGGATCCGGGTACTGAAATGGCCAGCCTGCAGTCCAGATCTTTCTATGGGTGAAAGATCTGGACTGCAGGCTGGCCATTTCAGTACCCGGACTGAAGACCTAAGACAGTTGAGCAACTAGAAGCCTGTATTAGACAAGAATGGGACAACATTCCTATTCCTAAACTTGAGCAACTTGTCTCCTCAGTCCCTAGACGTTTGCAGACTGTTATAAAAAGAAGAGGGGATGCCACACAGTGGTAAACATGGCCTTGTCCCAACTTTTTTGAGATGTGTTGATGCCATGAAATTTAAAATCAATTTATTTTTCCCTTACAATGATACATTTTCTCAGTTTAAACATTTGATATGTCATCTATGTTGTATTCTGAATAAAATATTGAAATTTGAAACTTCCACATCATTGCATTCTGTTTTTATTCACAATTTGTACAGTGTCCCAACTTTTTTGGAATCTGGTTTGTATTTATTTTATTTACTAAAGGGGGTGTCATACAACACTTTTCGTTCCATTGGCTTCCATTCATGCGCATCCGAATGCGGGTGACAAGAAATCCAAGATCGAGCAAATTTCACTGTGTTCCAAAGTTCAAGTTTGAACTCTGCCCTGCGAATTTGTATTATTTGAAGATGTGTGACCAATAGATATGTGACCAATTCATATGTTCCATTATGCATGTGATTTCATATTTGAAGGTTAAGATTGAAGGAAAAACACATGCCCTGCATTCAAATAATGTATTCCCCTTTCCTTACTATACAGTAGGCAAACAGCAGTATGTGAAAAGAGTAGCATGTCAGAATTCACAGTATTCAGAAAAAAGTAACCGAATGACCTACTATTTCCTCTGGTATTATGAAGTGTTTTCAGATGCAGATATTAAACAGTATTTCATTGGTAGTGTCATATTAAAGAATATCACTTTCATTAAGCAGTTTTTTTTTCTTTTCTTTTTTTAGTTAATTTACCAGGCCTAATGTAATTTATGTATGTATTTATATCCACTCAAATGCAATTGCACACACATTGCTTTTTGCTGTGATTATTGCAAACAGAGACAGATGTTATTGCATGATTTATTTTC
>RJVU01018862.1:2482497-2509414 GCA_003731715.1 Anabarilius grahami
TGATCTTTTGCCTCTCCAGCAGAAAAAAGGCAGAAAAATCAACATTTACTGTTGCATATTAAGTTTGTGTGATTGTGTGTGGATACAAGCTGGAGGAAAAATCAGAGATGAAAAGGAATTTGAATATAAGCTCCTTAACTGTTCTGCTGCTGTAACTCATAGTGTCTCTCTGTCTTAATTTCTAATCTTAAAATTATCTCAGTAATAATTATTTAACCCAGGGGTTCTATTGTCTCCTGTACTTTCCAGTCAGTTGGCATATGGGAGATTTTGCAATTTCCATGGGGTCGGCACAATGTATGGATTATTTTTATATTTTTAATATTATTGTAATTGTTGCCTTAGCAACAGTGGGTATGGATGGTAGGTCAGAGCTGAATGTGATTGGGACAGGGGCTTGTGGGTGGGTATCACAAAAAAGCAACTGAAAAATGAATTGTTATACTGTTAAAGGGATAGTTCACCCAAAATGAAAATTCCACCATGATTTACTCACCCTCAAGCCATCCTAGGTGTATATGACTTTCTTCTTTCAGACGAATACGATTGGAGTTATATTAAATAATGTCCTGGCTCTCCTAAGCTTTATAATGACAGTAAATAGAGGACGAGGTTAAAAAAAGTCCAACCATCCATTAGAGTTGTCAAAAGTACCGACTTCGGTACCATGTCGGTACTGAAATGTAAAAAAAATGTGACACTTTGAACGCTATTGAGTGGATTCGTAAACACCTCTGATTGGCCATTATGTTGACGCGCTCATTGGATATGTCTGTGATTGGCTTCAATGATCAACGCTTCAAAAACGTTGTAAATAGTCATCAATGACGCTCTTCACCGAGTGCTTACACAGATACACACGGGAGCATTTGAAAGCAGGTGTCTATCGCGGACCTGTCTGCTGATAGATGCCTGCTTTCAAACGCTCCCGCTCCCACTTTCAAAACACTTTCAAATTCAAACACTTCCGTGTGCTTTCAAATGCTCCCATGCTTTGATCATTGTAGCCAATCACAGACATATCCGGTGAGCACATGAACACAATAGCCAATTAGAGGTGTTTACGAATCCAGTACCAGTAGTAATGAAATTTCAGTACCAATTGGTACCGAAGTCGGTACTTTTGACAACTCTATCATTCATCATAAATGATAACCACAAAGCTCCGGGGGGGTTAACAAAGGCCTTCTGTAGCGAAGCGATGTGTTTGCTGCTCCGGATCAGAATTAGCATAGCTCTTGCTGTGTTAACCCTGCATTGCAGTGCTAAATGTGTACTGTACAGTGTGAAACAATGCTGAATGCTAGAATGTTACGGCTAGTTTCTTAGCAGTCGACATCTAAATGCATGCCTCATATTCACATGCTTTGCACAGTCACAGAAATGCCGTGTGTATAAACAATAGGCTGCATCGTTTGATGGGGAAAATTTCAAACTCTAATAGAAAACACAACATTTGTAGTGAAGAGACTGTTTCATTCTTAACTTTATATTCCGAAAAATCTATTCAGTATAAACTTGATAGTACAGTCAACAATATGAAAATGTACAATGCACCTTTATATAAACAGGTTGCATGCTGCACCCGTACAAGCAATGACACTGTCTCCGCAAATTTGCAAATAAGAATGTTAACCCACGTGTTTAGGAATGTACAATGTAATACAACAGCTTATGAATACCTAGGATTAATTTTTAACCCTGGTAAAATTCTGAGCAGTGTAAAACGTGAAGCAAGATAAAACAGGATTCTGTTTAACCGGGGTTTAGAATGACCCAAGGTCAAGTGTGAAAAGCCCTTTTGTGTTGTGAATTGGTAACAAATAAAATATCCCAACAGTTGTGTTTCCAGCAGGCATAGTGTTAGTGCAGCATAACAAAACTTTTTTTCCCCCATGTTGGCAAGCTTGTGTATTAATTCTCTCTGTTGGAATCTTCCTGAAATGAAAAAGTGGCTTAATAATCACTGGGCACATTTTTCACTGACTTAAGTCTACAGTATATAGTGTCTGCTCAACAGTGTTTCAAATTCAGGCCAATGATGAAGATGCTTTTACATTTCACCTAGAATTATTTACTACTTAATCGGATTCATAAGTTCCAAAGTATAAAATCCCACATCCTGTGTGTCACAATAAAACCATAAGTGTGTCAAGAGAAGAGCAAACTTCATGCTGTTTACAGTGATTGCCGTGTGCAGCGGTGCCATTCTAGAGAATAAATGCTATTCACTGTGCCTTCTAAGATTTTCAGAAATAGCTGAATAAATAGCATTCATTATCATTAGATTTACAAGCAAATCCTGTGAAATAAACTGAAATAAGGCTACGTTTACTATATAATACATTTTATATTTTCTTATTTGTATTAGATTTCCATAATGGGTCAGTGTGGTACATATGAACCGACATGCTCTTATGCTTGAAAATATAGAATGTGCAATATTAGCATATATGACTTTAGATTATAAATCAACAAGATTCTGATGTGAGTCAAGTATTACTTTGACTTAAACTTGGGAAGTTTTCACTTACTTCTGCTAGGGAAGTCCACCTCCCTGAACTGGCATATATTTAAACCAATTTAGAAAATGAAATAAAATAATAATTATAAAAATAAAGCATACGTGCATAAATGCACATATGTTCATTTGAATCCAGCCACAGTATTAATAATTATTTTTTGACTAATTATTCTAGTATTCTGTTAAAATTATATTTTGTACCTAAATTATATATTCTATAATAAATGCAGTAGGATGCGAGCATAGGTTGCAAGCATGCAAGCATAGGCTGCTGTTGGATGAGATTCATGATAATGGCAGATGGGGCACAGGTGAGGGGATGATGATGGCCAAGTGTGGATCTGGGCAAGAGCTAGTAAACATTGCGATGGGTGTCCAAAATGTGAGAGGAGAAGAGGAATGAAAAAAAAGTTATTTCCCTAAGGAAAGAGTGATTAATGTAGTAGTGGAAAGATAAAACGGTAAACTGATTTGCATGTAACCTTGCAATTTGCAATGTTTCTCTAGTGCCAAAATCATGTGTCAAAATACAACAGTTTACTTGACCAAGCGTGGCTGTTTGACATTTAAGTAGAATTGAAGGATTGTTCAGACCTGTGACTCATTTGTTATGAATACGTAGTTTTAGACACTTGAAATTCACCAGGTTTCTGTGTGTTTTCAAGTTGTCACTTGTGCATAGTCATAAACATTCTCCAGAAGACACACGCATTTCTTCAAAAGGAGACTGTATGTCTTATCAAAGCCAACTTTGAAAGACTCATGTCATCAGCCTTGTGTGATTACCTTAAATTAAGCTGAGTAAAGCTCTGCTCTGTAAGTATGTTTGTTAAATCTCAAAACAGCTAAAGGTCTAAAATGGGATCCAATTTCTTTTTCACTCGTTGAAATGGATTGGCACATATACAGTATCTAAAGACATTAGGTAACCAAATCTAGTGTCTGGGTAATTCCTGCAATTAAATGATAAAAGGAAAGTGATAATAGAGCCCCAAGAATGACAGCTTAGTGGGCTTTGTTGCAGCCATGAACAGTCTTTGTAATTGCTGACAGGCTTAATAGGACTGATAAAATTGAGTTAGTGGGATTTTATCAGCAAGAATAAACCCTGTGCTGAATGCTGGTCCTTTGTTATGAATGGAAATTACATTGGAATCAGTGTGGAAATGAAAAAAAAAAAGAAATCTACATTATCTTAGATTAATTGGCAAACAGACATACTTTATTTTCATGTTATCAGAAAGTTTAAATGTAGCAACATTCTACTCAATATATGCAATTAGCAAAATCATCACAATTAAATTAAACCATCACAGGAACATTCACAATTCTTAGTTAAACATCATGATTTTCCTTGTTTTCCATCCTAACAATATGTTCTGTTCATGCTCAGAATGATCTCAGACATTGTTAGCATTCTACTTTTAGCTATTGTGATTTCATTTTCCTGCATGTCACAGGTATTTTCAAGCTACATCAACAGACATGACTCATTGAATTATAAGCATCAATAATAATTCACAGCTTTGCGCATTATCTTTAGCATGGCCTGCCAATGTGACCTTGCTATTTAGATCAGTCAGGGCCAACAGTACTGGACAAAGAAGATAATAATCATAGGCATAGGCATTGTTATGGATTGAAATGTTGAGGTCTGATTCAATTACTGGATGGTACCTACAATATGTATAGTCTTCCAGCCAGCCATTATCACAATATATATCCTAAAGGGGTTTATTAAAACAGTAACTAGAGAGGTTGTGTGTTACAGTGATTTTATCTTGGATAAGGGGTGTTCTTTGGCTCAGTGGGAAGCGGATAAACCTTACAGATAATGACCGGCTGAGTCTACACTGTCTTGCTCATTACATGGCTACTTGCCAATAAATAAATAAATGGACATGAAATATTGATTTGAAGTGTTTAAATTATTATTATTTTTTATTATATGGTCATTTTACAAAATATATTTGACCACAAAAGGCATACAACTTGGATGGTTGTAATACTGGTCACAGATGTACATTTTTCTTTCTGTACCTCATAGCTCTGACTTAAAGGGATAGTTCACTAAAAAATTTTAAATTGTGTCATCATTTATTCACCCTCATGACGTTCATGTAAGAAGATATTTTGAAAATGGTCTCCAGGTGGTATTGTCTATAGATTGCAAGTCAATTGTGCACAATATTATATATATATTCCACTGGTTTGGAACGACATGAGGGTTAGCAAATTATGATAGCATTTTTGTGCTGGATTATGCTTGTTCACCTTCAAGAGTATTTCACATTTTGTCCGAATGTAACGGAGGCAAGCTAGTAAGAGCTGTGCGAGTAAACCTCACTCCCCTGGCCTCAACAGACACATTAGAGGCTGAGGTCTTTTGGGTCCTTGCTAGCGTGCCCCCCTCCCATGCCGGAGACGACGGTTCGAATCCTGCTCAGAGTGGTGCTAGTAGGATTAGTGGGGTTACGTTGGTGCCGTGACCCGGATGGGAGTGAGATGTAGGGGGGTGAGTGTAACAGAGGCCAGCTACTAAGAGTTGTGCGAGTAAACCTCACTCTCCTGGCCTCAAAAGGCGCACTAGCAACTGACACTAGACGCTGCGGTCTTTAGTGTCCTTGTTAGCCTGCCCGCATTCCATGCCAAAGGCGCCAGTGTGAATCCCTCTCAGAGCCAGTGCTAGTAGGACCAGTGGGGTTACAGTGGTGCCATGACCCGGATGGGAGTGAGATGTAGGGGGGTGAGTGTAACAGAGGCCAGCTAGTAAGAGTTGTGTGAGTAAACCTCACTCTCCTGGCCTCAAAAGGCGCACAAGCAACTGACACTAGACGCTGCGGTCTTTAGTGTCCTTGTTAGCCTGCCCACATTCCATGCCAAAGGCGCCAGTGTGAATCCCTCTTGGCGTGGTGCTAGTAGGACCAGTGGGGTTACATTGGTGCCGTGACCCGGATGGGAGTGAAGTTTAGGGGGGTGAGTGTAAAGGAGGCTAGCTTGGCCTCGAGGCACACTAGCGACTGACACTAGAGGATGTAGTCTTTAGCCTTTATCCTTGTTAGTGTGCCCGCCTCCCATGCCAGAAACATTGGTTTAAATCCAGCTTGGAGCAGTGCAAGTAGAACCGGAGCGGTTACGTATATGTATTCATGTACATTCTTATACATTATATTCATGTACATAGAAAAACATTCAGATTTATTTTAGTCATTCATTTTGAATTCTGTAAAACTTTTCACTTAGTTAGCATCCTTGCCTGTTTCTGTGAACTCCCTGGGATGATGAGACCCACTGGTGGTTAGCTCTAATTCCATCATCATTATTATTGGTGAAATCCAGCTTGAATCTCTGCTGTGTTGTCATTACTGGAATGATGGGCTGCCATGCTCCCACTGTGTCAATGGGCAGATTGGCAGGCCAACCGGGGATGGAGAGCGAATGGCCAATTATTATAATGGCATGTCACGACAAGCTATTGGCAGGCAGAGAAGCATGTGGATATTGTCAGGCTGGAATAGGAGGAAAGGGGAATCAGGACATTTTGTATTATTACTGGTATTGGTTATGCTAATAAGCCCCAAATTGTGTCTTTGAACTACAAGCCTTTGATGTGATATGCCACGTATTGCATTGTTCATGTCGTCACTGAAAGCTCCTTGGATTCAAATTGTGTTTACCTCCCATCAGCCAGCTGTCATTCTCACTTGTGGAAGACTAAACAGACCTCCTGACTGCCACTGTTTAGAAAATTAAACATCACAATGCCATGATAAACATTATTAATATTTCGTTCATCTGTGTACTATTAACCAGACAAGATTCCAGTGACAATAATCCATAAGCAATCTCTCTTTGTTCATATTTGATAGTTTTTGTTAGCTTTTTCTTCCAAGCAACCATTATGTACACATACAAAAAAATTATTTAAATAAATAAATAAATAGCTTTAATAATTTGTCACATCATGCATGGTTAGAATGGGTAAGGTTAGGTAACTAGTTAGGTTACCTGGTTTTGTACATTTCTTACAAAATGGCAAATTTTGCATTTACACCGACATGAAAAAGTGAAAAAAAGAAGGTAGTCTAAAAGTCAGTTTTAAAATAATTTAAGAATAGCCTATAAAAAATAATGAATAAGAACAAAAAAAGACACTGTAGAAAGAAATATAAAGATAAAAAAAAGGAAAAGGAAAAGGATGTAAAATAGATGCATTTTTAGTCCAAGCTTAAATATGGCTACTGTTAAGACATTGTGTTATGTTTGTATTTATTATTTTTAACATGAATGGCCAAGAACTAGATTTTATGGTCAGCACTGTTATGCATAACACAATTATTGATTGCTTTGTTCTGTTTATGTCAAGGTTATTAAATCTGAAGGTTTTTAGCATGCAGAACTGTATTTTTAACTTTGTTTCTTAATGATTGAAGATGCAGAAAGTTCATCAAATCCAATACAGGCCAAGTCTGTGGGATATATCACATGGTCTGACTAAAGGCACTGCAAACAGTCGTGTTGAAGAAAATATATTTTAAGAAGTGCATATAAGAGGAGATAATAAAGCGAGGTTAAAAAGCTTTTCAAGCAGGGGCATCTTGAGTGGGCTGGACTACACTTTGGCTAAAACTCAAAAGACACCAGCACTTTTATATCTGAGCAAGAAGTCTTTTGGGTGATTTAATTTGTACTTTGATCAATAAGCAATCTTCGGCTTCTTACGGAATATTCCAGCTGTTGCGGTGATCGATTTGGATTGAGGGAACATGTGCAAGGTTTTTGGACCTGATCTGTATTTGATTAAATATTGACAGACACTTGTGTGGCTTGTTTTCTTGGCTGCCTGGTGGGTTTAAAAGAAATATGGCAGTCTTTTCATAGGGAATATGCTGGTGAATATGTTTTTTTATACAGTTTGCAGATGATGTTGAGATAAAACCAGATCATGTCTCTGAAGCATTAGAATAATCTTGGCTAATTCAACACAAATACAAACAACAAGTTCTGTAAATGCAGTACATGCTGAGCTCCTCACTTTGAAGTTTAAGTTAAGCAGAAGCAATCAATATTTTTGCTCTCTTCGTTTAATCTCATCATCTTTTAAATAACTTAAATTGTGGCGATATTGTGTTTATACTGTGCCATATGCATTGCTGTTGATTTTCTGAGCCACATCTGCCAGAATCTGTGGGAATGTTTACCTGGATCCACATATCCATTGTGCTTGTGACTGAGAGCATGCGGAGTGTAGATATGCAGGCATGTCGGTGAGAGTTTGTCCTCACAGAGCTCTCAGCTCAGCCTCCACCTCGTCACCCCCTCAGAGCTCGACACAAACTTCTCCCTCTGCTCCGGTAATAAATAGGATCATGCTTGTAGGCACCACTCTGAGGGACAGACAGAGAGAGAAGGGTTATGTGTGTGTGTCTGTCTGTCTGTGTCACTGTCTGTACTTTTTACTGGCTGTTCAGAAAATCCAAAGGTTACCATTATTACCAGACTTTCTTTAAAGGTGAAGTGTGTCATTTTTTCAATGTTGAAATACTTTCTCCTATCTTAGCCTAATAAGCAGAGACAACTATAAAACTATAGGCAAGCTTTAGACTAATTTCCCTGGAGGAAAAAAAAAATCCCATGAAGTTCTTAAATGGGATTATATATCTTATATGAGAAGATATATATATATATATATATACATATATATATATAGTGAAGATCTACAATACCCATTATTCAGCAAAACAATCTCCACTATTCAGAAGTGCGTTCAAAAGAGCACTGTAGTGCCCGTCCACTCGTCATGAAGCACTGTGAATGACAGAGTCAGTCTCCCTACTTTCTCTAACTATATTTTGCAATATTTTATATTGTTTCTATATCAACATCTTTAACTGCACAGGACAAACAAGCGACTCATGAACAACCATCACAAAACATAAAAACAGTCGTGGATCCTCCAGGTAACCACACATAGTATTAAGAATCAAGGTGTAACAGTTCATAAATATGGGAAGAAGGAGGCGGGAACCGGCGAACGTTTAACAAAACTTTAATTCAAAATAAACAGAACAAAACGAAAGTAATGCCGGCAGACCCTCGCGGACGTCTGCCGGCCACACAAACATAATAAAACATAAAATAAAGTCCAGGCCTGGTCCTCTCTCGTCCGTTCACTGGCGTCGCTCCTCCTTTTATGCCTCCGGAGCTCCTCCGTGAGGGACTCGAGGCCGGTGCGCCTCACAGGTGACGATCATTAACACTCGCGTCACCGGCCTCGCGCCGTTCCCTCACGGCTCTCGCCCGCCCTGCTCGCCACACAAGGGTTCATAAACTTTTGAATTGGGTCATATTTATAAATTCAGCTATTTTTTTGTCTTGTGGACTATATGTAAACTTGTGTATGTACAATATCTTACTCTGGGGTGCGTTTCCCAAAGCGAACTATGGTCACAAGTTCCGTCTTTACCAATAGAGTTCAATGCGATCACATTTGGCTAACTATGCTTTCAGGAAACGCACACCAGGACAATACTAAATAAAATGTGACATGCATTTTGTATGATCCCTCTTATTTTGTTAAAATTATTTACATTTTAACAGATTCTGCAAGTGGTTCACAAACTTTCAAGCATCACTGTGTATATATATATATATATATATATATATATATATTTCTGAGGGAAAAATGAATAGGAAAAATATTTCCACAACCATGGCAGCTGGAAAAGTGGGCAGGTACTGTTGCACACTATTCTGGTTGATGACACGAGTGAGATAAAAATGACTTACTTCAGCTTTAAAGATTTCATAGAAGCATTTTGATTCTGATGCAGTTATTTTTAAAGCGCTATTTCTACATGATCAAACCCTTAAATATATTTTTGTACTCGGATGTATTGCAACTGACTATTGCAATAATGTTTTAGACTTGAATAAATCCAGTTAGTTTAGGTATCACTTCATGATGTACTGTATATTTTTGAGTTACCTAACAGAACATTTTAAAGTGAACTTTATTCAAACTTCCAAAAAAAAAAGTTTGGTGGGTGTGTATAGAGCCTCTGCTAATTAAAAACAGCACATGAGTGTTAGTCATTGTGCCTGAGGTCTGTTTTATTTATATATTTATTTATTTATTTTTTATTATTTATTTTTTGGTGGGGTGATTTGCATTAACTGGGAAATTAATTAAAATTAATGATTATAAAAGGGTAGTTGGATTTATAGGCCTTTTCAAGACTTGAATTGGTATCGTGCTTATTTATTCACAAAATGATTAGCCAATTTCCTGTTCACAGAGAAACACCTATTCCTCAATCTAATAATTAAGAATACGTTAGATGTCCTAGACATTATTTTCTCCCACAGTAATGCTTTTATGCTGAAATTAGACTCTTAAGAAATTGTGTTTGAATTCAAGATTAATGCTCACTGCTTGAGTCTTGACACACTTGTTTCATTAACATAAGTACAGTGTTTTAATTATTATTTAAACAGTAGCAGTATACCAATAAACCTTATTCTTGATCACCACAGCTCTCAAGCTCTCTCACAATCTGGGTGGCCTTCCCATAGAGCTCAATGATCCAGTACTATGTGAAAGACCAAATCATCTGGAGATTCAGATTACAATCCCATTCCTGAACCCACAGCCCACACACATCACAACCTTCTAACACAATGGAAAACCAAGAAAAAACAAAAAAACAATTAAACTCTTGACAGCACAGAAAACATTCATTGGGGATGAACCGCACTAACAGATTTCATATGTTCTGTGTTCTGGACTGTGATTATACTGTGTGCAATGTTTCAGGTCATATATTTCCTGAAGCAACTGAGTTTTCTTCATAGATTATGCCCTGCACATGCACGCAAGATATCTGTAAATGAGCGTATTATCTAAAAAGCATCAGGTACTACTTTACGCACAATATTTCAGTACAAACACGTCATTAAAAAAGGATTCACATACATTCTAAATTATAGACATCATAAAAACATTTAAACAAATTGTAAAAACAACATTTTACAGATCACTAATACACATGGGATAGCATTCTCAGAGACGCATGTTAAATGTGTACAGATTTATATTTAGTGTATTCAGTGTAAACAAAAAAATACAGAGAAGTTTATGTTGATCACAGATGCTTCTGATTATAGAGCTCTTGGAAGGTGTAAGTTTAGCCCTACAAACTAAAAAGAGAATCAAGTTAAACTCAATCTCTCTCACACATGCACATTCTTTAAACACTAAAATAAATAAATAAATAATAATAAAATCACAAGAATGTGTTCTGCCGCCATAGTAAACCTAATGCAAAACAGGACTGATATAATAATAAACAGTACTCTGTTGTTCTTGTCCAACAAGTGTATATATAAGTTTGGGGTCAGTAATATTTTTTTAATTACTAAATGAAGACTGGAGTAATGGATGTTAATAATTCACCTTTGCCATCACAAGAATAAATAAAATTTTGTTTGGTTTGGTGCTTTTTTCATCTTTAATTCTTGTGTTTTTCTATTTTCCCATGTTCTCTTTCTGTTCCTAGATTCATCTCTTCATTTTTACCCAGATGTTTCTTGTTTGTTAATTGCTTTATGTGCGTGTATATTAAGTCTATAATACCTGGGGAAAGCTAACTATTCCCATTCATCTCACTGACATGTATTTACAGCATTTGTTTTCTAACTGGGCCATGCTAAGCAGTCCAACCTTGACCCCTTAGTATATAGCCGTATGTTTCCTTTTGTCATTATCAGATCTTGTCCTTGTAGGCTGTTTTGGTGCATGGTTCATAGTTCTGTGTTCTTTTTTTTTTTGTTGTTTAAATAACATTTAGCTCAATACTTTTTTAACCCTGCTGTTACAGTTCAGCTCATAACTGTAACAAAAAAAAGGGCGATCACAAAATAGATGCGGTTGCAAAAATATGTTTTTATTACAAAGCTCTAAGGGGAAAACACAATGAAATGAAAAACAGAAAATGTTCAAATGCCAACCAATTTATCCATGGTCACAAGGTAGATGGGACTAACAAGGGTCTCATGATAGAAGAGGAGTTCTAATTCGAGGGAGCTTGTTCAAAATGCAAGAAAAGAACAAAGAGTATCGAACTACCCCATACCACCACCAGTCAGCAAACAGGCACTTAAATACCCACAGCCCATGCAGCCCAGGGGCCTCATGTAATAAGACTTGCGTTGAATTCATAGTAAAACATTGCGTACGGACAACACTGTAAATGTGCGTACGAACAAAAAAAATCAGATGTATGAATTTCTGCGTACGAAGGATCCCACGCATATTCTCTTTGTACATTCCAATTAACGTAAAATTGAGCGCACATGCACAAGCACAAGTTTTAATATGGTAATGAGTCCACTTTGGCAAAAGCACGCCGCAAGAAACTAAACTTTACAGAAAGTGAATTGAAGGTGCGACTATCGGATTTACTACAGGACTGCCACGAAGGTAACTAATTTCTCATTTGTTTGCTTAACTTTGGTGCACATAGCTTACCTATTTAATATTCAAATGCGTGCAATTTAGCTGACCAAAAGTACACCAGAATTTTTACGTATCCATTGCATTTATGGCAAATGCGTGTACCCATTAATAAGGAACAGACTCAAATCACAGTTAACATGTGCCTGTGTTTATTTAGACTCATATGGTGCAATGACAGGAACATCCACTGGCACGCTTGGAATCCGCCCCTCCTGAGCAGCCAGGTCCCATTGTGTCCAGCGTCTCCAGTGTCTCTGGCATTTCCAGTGCTCCCCCCAGTGCTGAGGCCCGTCCATCTGGCCGCGTCTTGACGCATGCTGTTCTAGAGTCACAGCAAATCGTTATGGCCATCGGAGAAATTAACAGTCACCTGAAAAATATCACTGACGCACTCAGAGACATAAGCCACTCATTAAAGGAATTGGTCAAAAAATGAACTTTGCGACAATATAAACGGTAATCAGAGACAATCACATGTTGATGGGCCTGAATGGCTTGTTGGTTTGGCTGCACATACATTGGTCCTGGGTCGGGGTCATCTGGCGGTGCCGCCACCTCACCAAGTGGTATGCCGTGCCTGTGCACGGCATACCACTGCATTGTGCAGCACATCACAGGCCAGCACGATGCGGCACACCATGTCAGGGCGGTATAACAGCATCATCCCGGTCCTGTCAAGGCAGCGCCACCGACATTTCAGTTGCCCAATCGCCTGCTCTACAACTGACGGAGTGTGAGAATGGGCATCATTATATCTGCGCTCTCGGTCAGTTTGTGGGTTGGTGAGGGGGGTTAACAGCCACGTCTTTAGTGGATAACCACGATCTCCTGATGGGCAGTTGAATAATTAAATGCAAAAAAATGCAAAACAATAAATAAAAATAATAATAATAAAATACAATTAGATAGAACCATAACTTTAAATGCATCACTCACCAAGAAGCCACCCATCATGCACCCTGCCAGCTTGGAGCTTCATCCCAACCATAATGTTTGTAAGGATGTATGAATCATGGGTTGACCCAGGCCACCTTGCCACAATATTTGTTAGGCGCATTTGTGCATTACATATTATCTGCACATTTATTGAATGGAAATGTTTCCGATTCACATATGCAAATTCTTCTTCGGATGGCGCCTTTATAGCAATGTGTGTGCAGTCGATCGCTCCGATTACATTAGGAAAATCGGCTATCGTTGCAAATTGCATTTTTAATGTTTGGCTGGTCAACTGCATCGTATGGGAACCTTATATACCTGGTAGACATGCGGATGATCCTGTCCCATACAGCTGGCATTGCGCGGCTCAAAGATGACTGGCTTATTCCTGAGCGGTCTGCCAGTTCCCTTTGGAAAGAACCAGTTGCCAGGAAACCAAGTGTTGTCAGCACCTGTAAGGGAACGGGTATTGCGTGGCTCCTCACTGTCTCTCTCTCCAAATTCAGACCCAACTCAGCACAGAGCTCCAAGAGAATAGCCCTTGGAAATCTGAAATGGCTGATAAGTCAGTCATCATCCTGGGCCAGAAAGTCATTGTGGTCCCTAAAAACTTGTTCTCTTCGGATTCTACCATTAGCAATGTCCTCTTTTAAGGCCAACGCTGCCATTGCCATAGACTAAGGGTTGTATCAATTTGCACTGCTTTTATATGTTCTTACTTAATTGCATAATTGATAGAATATTCCCATAAGGCTCGTGTGACAATATATGTCAGTTATTTTATAAATTAATAGCAATGTTTCCCACAGGTGGTGGTGCGATAGACTTGTAGAACAATTCGTTGTGTAATGTTTGCAACTTCACTTCATTGCCTGTAAGAGTCGCCAATGAACAAAAACCATGAGAAATGTACGTACGCCAGACATGAAGTTGGCGTGGAGGAACGCACATTCTCGCGTTAATTTCACTGTTAGTACATCCGACCGTGAGCGTGAAAGCTGGCGTATGCAAAGTGTTTCGGTACGCAGGGTTGATACATGAGGCCCAGGTGTTTACAATATCACAATCAAAGGCAGACATCGATGGATGACAGACAGAAAGAATGAAATTAACCAAATAAAAATAACACAGCAATACCGTGACTAATAAAAATGGAGGACCTTACCTAAGGGCCTCATTTACTAACCCTGTTCTTAAAAGGTCAGAATACAAAATTTAACATTTAAAATTTGACAGTACTGTTTTATCATCAATTAAATCCCATCACCAACACTTCATTTCAACACCAACTCAGTGCATTGCCAAAGTCATCTCTCTCATCTCACACTTAGTATCTCCCTCTCTAGCAATTCTTCACGCCTAAAAAAAGCAACATTTAAGGTGAGAGAAATGCTAAATAAAAGAAACAAGATACTAAGGATTTCGGTCTCAGCAAGTGTCACAAGGAGCACAGGACAATGTCTCAACCAGAATTGTATCCACACCCTGTATGTGCTGAATGTCTAAAGAGTAGGGTTGTAAAAAAAGAGACCATCAAACCAGATGTTGATTTGGGCTCTGCAAAGAATGAAAAAAGGTCAGTGGGTTATGGTCAGAAAGAAAAGAAAAAAAAAAACACATCAAAATGTTGTAATGCCCAAATCAATGCTAAGGTCTCATTTTCAATTGTTGAATAATATTCTTGATGAGAATTGAATTTACAAGAGAAGTAACTGACCGGATGGTCTACACCATTTTCAGTGGTATGTATTAATACAGCCCCAGCACCAACCTGGCTAGCATCCACCTGGATCTGAAAAGGTGATCCAAAACATTGGGAAGCCAGGACAGGTGCGCTGCTAGGCAACCTCTTAAAATTTTCAAATGCCTGTTGGCACGGTAAGGACCACTCATTTACAACAAATGAAAAGTTAGGACAAAAACTCCTTTAATATCCTACCATGCCTAAAAAACACATTAACTCCTGCTCAGTACTTGAAGGCAGGGAAGTAGCCAGAACCTTAGCCCACACAGGACGCACCATGCCTTGTCCAACTACTTTACCCAAATAGGTTACTGTTGCTCTGGCGAACTCACACTTTGCCAAGTTAATGGTTAACCAAGCCTCAGCAAGACGTTGGAAGAGACGTTGTTCCCAGGAGTGACTATATACCACAACATCATCTAAGTATACAGAACAACCCTCTAAACCGGATGTCACCTGGTTCATTAGGGGCTGGAAAGTGGCAGGAGCATTGTTAAGCCCAAAACTCATCACAGAATAAGAGTATAGGCCAAATGTAGTGATGAACGATACAATTTCTTGAACACGGGGAGTAAGAGGTACTTGCCTTGGAACGCACACTGCAACAATAATGCTCATTCACTATCTTTCCATCCCATCAATTTTGATAGACGCTCAACTAAAGTAAAGAAAGTGTCCAAGTCATCTTCATTAAACTTGGGCATAAGATTAAGACTTCTTGCAACATCAAAATCTTGCAAAAATGAGTTACCCATTTGTGACTGCACAATATTAGACCGAACCTCTAGTTTACCTTCTCTAATTAATTGCAGTCTCTTTGCTTCGATATTTAGTTTACGTTCATATCTAATCTAAGTTCATTTTCTTATTTTACTATTTTCTATTTCTAAGAGCATTAACTCTTTATGTTGCTCATAAGTTAACCCTTTGACCCGTACGATCACACCGGTGTGATCAGCCTTGGCTGGTCCCTGGAGCGTGCGATCACACTGCATATCAACCACATAATGTTTATTTTAGGTTTCAGACATTTAAATACATGAGTAGTAACAAAACAATACATTTAGAGTTTGTAAAATACACACTGATGTATATGGAAGCGGCAATAGCAATCCTTTCCATTATAATTAGACGACACGTCTTATTCATATCACATACACATTGTGTAAGTAACTTTAAAGTTTACTCTGTCTTGAAAAACTCACGCTCTATAAACACATGTAATATTATACAAATGCACAAAACTGCAAGTTTATGACAAAAAAAAGTCTGTAATTTGGCCTTTATGTTAAAAATTTAATAAAATGAGATATTAGCCTACATTTCTGACAAAATTCATGAACAGTTAGTAAATCCATGATAAATGTTGTTGAATTGTTGGTTGAAAAGTATTCTAACTGGATCAGCTCAATGTTTCTCTTGATTTGCACATTAGTGTTGTTGATTAAGTCAGCGCCGTTTCAACTGGCTTTAAACTGAATTAAATCACAGAGAGATTTGCAGCTAGTACCTGAGACGTCTACGCCAAACTCGAACAATTCTCACTGGCTGTTTAGTGGTCGTGTGATCGAGACACTCAGCAAGTAAACACATTTGTTAGCTTGTGAGTCGCGCTGTGTTGAATTTGTGAAACTGCACGATTTGTAAATTATGCATAGCGGGCCACGTATAATAGATTTTAATAGACAAGTTGTGGGCCGTTTGAAATTCATCTAGACTTCTTGCTTCAACCAAGAGCTGGGTTCCTTTAAGCCCTTATATACCATCAGCACCAATACCTCTCAGATAACCAGAGAAATACAGTAGCAGTGGCAATGCTCTCAGCCTAGCATCAGCACAAAAATAACAAACTAAAACAAAAAATTCAATGCACAAAGCATTGCTACAACCTATAGGGAAACAACACATTTCATGAGAAACAAACATTTAACCTCGCTACATTAAACTATTTAACATGCTTGCGGCCAAGATAATAACACTGCATAAATTGATCTCACTTCTCATTGCTGATTTAAGAAGACTGATTCATTAAACATTATAAGTTCACATTCAAACTCATAGGAAAATCACTAAGTTTAGTGTGCACAACTACAGTGTTTTCTAACACATTTCAACAACAACAAAATAATTATTTGTCTCTGATGATAGACAGAAAGAAAAACAAAAACAAAGGAAAATAAAACGGCAAGACCGGGACAGTACATGGCTCTTCTACAACACTGTTCCCTGAATATTAGAATGAGAAGCAGATATTTAGTAGCATTTTTTATCAGATGTTTGTACACATACATGACATTTTAAATAAAATGTGATGCTTTCCAGTGTATTCACTCTTTCAGACGTTTTGCTGACGTGTCCTTACTTGGAGCATTATGCATAATTTATTTAAACACAAAATCTAAACACTTTTATTAAGCACATTTTGTCCTTTGATCCATGTTTTGTGAATAACAAAAAAAGAAGAAAAAAAAAAACCTAGTAATTAATTATTCAGATATTTCATCAATGTCTAGGTAAACATGTAAATATTTTTTGGGATATTTTTGGTAATGCTTAAAGGGGTTGCTGTGGATGATCAGCAAAGCTTTGCATCTCCACCCTCAAGCTCAGACAATGAATTATTTAAAATAACCTGCAGCTACACTAAGTGCCAATACAAGAAAAAAGAGAATACCATGTGTAACGGCAGCCAGTACCCGCTAAGGGGCTAAGTAGAGGGAATACATCCATGACGCGTTTCGATGCAAAGGGTTTTAATTACAATATAGAAATGAACAGCAACACGTTGAATGAATACGGTAAGATAGAAAACAAAAGATAAACCAAATAAAATTAAATAAACAAAGTGAAACGGTCAACAGAAAGTGAGCGTCCCAGCTACTCACCCCCTTCCTCCATAATATCCACATCCAAACTAACAGGTAATATGCACCTATACAAAATGACGTAACAAACTGGAAGTGACAATTTCAAAATAAAAGACATCAAACCGTATCTGGCACCTACACCATGAAAGGGTTTTTTTTCTTCAGGCATTGTGGTGAGAATAATCCTAGCAAATAAGAGTGTGGAAAAACAAGTTGTGTACATGCATGACATTTTTTTTACATTTCCTAGTTTGTTTGATTATTTGAGATATAATCAAGATGTGTGCATTTGTCTTTTGAATTCATTCAGCTATGAGTGAGATTTAAGAGGTTATTTTGCTCTCCATTTAATCTCATTGTGTAGGAGAAACAATTAACATACAGTATTAAAGATCTAATTAACTGTACGTTCTTTCCTATAGACATACAGTACACTCAATTTATTGAGGGAAAACAGATTGCTTCAAAATAAGCTTGTAGGCGGCAGGCCACACTTCTTCTCAGCCATCTGATTCTGTCGTGTCTGGAACTGCTGTTATCTCTGAGCTGTCTAAAGGCATCAGGGAAAACAAACAGCATGGATAAAGCCTGAATCAGAAAGTTTCATGGGTTGGTGATCCTGGTTTCCAACATCAGTCCTCATAGAGTAGTTTATTCTGCCTAGCCGGCAAACACACGTCTCATAGATCACTGCTGACCTTTTCGTTTTCCATGTGAATGTTTGGCAGACTGGACAACACAGGTGAACATCACTCATGTCATGCTACAGTGTACTTGTCAATCACATTGCTGTATCTGGAAGCGGACAGTAACACAAGCTGAATGACTTGTTGAGGAGGAGGGGACAGGACATAAGAGGGTACTATTATTTTACTTACACTGACACTGCAGCAGAGCAAAAGGTATCAGCTTGTTTGTTTTCAAAAAGTTAATATTCACATTCACATTTTAACATATTTCATACATGGATGTAGATTTGGGTATCAACGTTAAGGATATGTGCCTATCAGAGTTAAGGGACTACTATGTTTAGTGATCACACTTGACTGAAGTTGACAAAACTGTGCATGTTTCTGTGTCAGGTTTTCATTTGTAAAATAATTTATTTTCCTTTAATACATTAAATTAACAATTGCAATCTATCTATGAGTTTTAAAAATGAAATAATCTTCATTGTACAGTTTGGTCTTTTTATTGCATGGTAGTGGACAAATACTCATGTCCTTAAAGGGTTAGTTCACCCCAAAATGAAAATTCTGTCATTAATTACTAACCCTCATGTTGTTCCAAACCTGTAAGATTTTTGTTCATCTTCAGAACACAAATGAAGATCTTTCTGGTGACATAATGCTGTCAGATTTCCATCCATAGACTGCCTTTGCAACTACCACTTTGACGCTTCAAAAACGTCATACAGAGATCGGAAATCTAATCCACATGAATCGAGCAGTTTAGTCCAAATCTTTTAAAGAGAATCAATCGCTTATTTTGATGAACAGATTTCATTTAGGCTTTTACTCGCATGTAAACATTGATCAGCTAATATGAGCAGAAGCTCAACCGAACCTGAATAACGCACAAGTACAAACCTCTTCCGGAAGCTCAAACGTGCTGCGTAACCAATGAGGTTAATTCTTGTGTGCTACACACAAGAACAGTCAGTAACACTTTAGTACAGGGAACACATATTCACTATTAACTATGACTTTTCTCTCAATAAACTCCTAATTTACTTCTTATTAATAGTTAGTTAGTTGTTAAGCTTAGGTATTGGGTAGGATTAAGAATGTAGAATAAGGTTATGCAGAATAAGGCATTAATATGCAGTGTTGTAGTCGAGACCAGCTCATTCGAGTCCGAATCAAGACCGAGTCCAGAGAGGGTCGAGTCCGAGTCGAGACCGAGACCAAAGAGGTTGGACTCCAAGACAAGTTAAAGTTCACATAAGGTTGGGTCTGAGACAAGACCTAAAGAAATCTAAAGACCTAAAAGAATATGTAAATGTTTGGTGGAAACAAATAAAATTAGCACCAAACTCATCAAATATACCATGGCATGTACACTGTATTTTATTTACTTAGAGTGATATTGGTTTAAAAGATATTATCAGTTAAGGGTAAAAAGGCCACATAGTAGGTGGTGTAAAGGTAATTTGTTAGAAAAGATTTCTATTTTGAATAAATGCTGTTATTTTTAACATTTTTAAATCAAAGATTTAAAATCAAGAAGGATCTGAAGGATCACAGCATGTTATAAAAAATATTAAGCAGCACAACTGTTTCCACTTTCCAACTTTGAAAATTTATCAGCATATTAGAATGATTGCTGAAGGATCATGTGACACTGAAGACTGGAGTAATGATGCTGAAAATTCAGCTTTGCATCAGAAATAAATTATATTTTAAAGAATATTCAAATAGAAAACCATTATTTTAAATTGTAATAATATGTTTAAAATATATATATGGCTGTTTTTGATTATATAAATGCAGGATTGATGAGCATAAGAGACTTATTTCATAATGCCACATAAGCTAATAATTATCAAAAATGGTAATATAATAAAGTCCTTTCACGTTACCATTTCGCCAGCCTACACTTCACATAATAGGCCTATAGGTGGCACTTTGGCTTCATTAACTATGTTAGTTTCATCAGATAGTAAAGGATGTATCAACACTAAATGAATTGAACACTACTTACCATTAATGCGACTTTTCGCTTTGTAGTCAGTTAGGCCGTGTGTCCACCTAAGCGTTTTTTTCCAGCGACCAGCGTACTTTTTCAATTGTTTTCAATGGGAACGCCTCGTTTTTTAAACGCCAGGAGCGTAACGAGGCGCTGAGCGTCTTTTTCACGCTCAAGCGCTGAGAGCTCGGCGTTTTTTACTGGTCGCCTCGAGTTGAAGAATGTTCAACTTTGAGTAAAACGCTGCTCTCATCACTGTCACTTTTTAGCCAGCCGTCCAATCAGAGTGGAGGAGGGGCGGGACAAATACAACTCCGACCAACTGTCACATTCTTGCTGTACAGCGACATCAACAAACAGAAACAAAATGGATGAGAAATTAATATTGCTGGTCTCCGAACATACATAGCAAGTAATTCCACATTGTGTCAACATTTTTTGTCTGAAACAAATTATCTGCAAAATCAGTTATAAGTAACAGTGCCGCGGATGTTCCGTATCATAGCAACAAAGCGTCTCAACTGAAAAAACCGCTGCGCAGCTGAAGCGCTCTCAAGCGCTGACAGATAGGCGTTTTAAGCAGAGCGCTTAGCGTTTTCCGCCGGCTAAAAACACCTTGGTGGACACGGGGCCTTAACATCCATTTTGTCAGCGATGCAAGTTAATTTATAAAATGAGACAAACCGCAGAAATCGCTCGTCTGTCCTTGTCATTTCCACTTCACGTTGTCTAATTGATTTGAACTTGTGCCAGATCACGATTGGTTGGGGTGTTATATGACAAACTGGCATTGGTGAATTATGTAATATTTTAAAATATATAATAAATAGATATTTAAATAAATCGACACGCTAGCTTTGATTATTGATGGAGGAAAAAAGTTTTAAAAAATTGTTTTTGTAATTTTTTTCTTCCATCGAGCCATAGGCACTCAGTAAAAGAACCATATATGGCACGAGAGAAGTTTTGAACAGACTGTGGAAAATCAGTCAGTCGCACACGCACGCAACCCACAGCAACGCGTTATGGCAACGCCTCACACTGACGAATTTTCCGACTTTTGAGCGATTTGTTACTATTGTACACATTGTCATGTTAATTATAATTCAAATGCATTTTGTTTTATTGACCACTATATGATCATTGCTCTTTGCCCCCGAACATTAAGCATGAAATATTTTGAATGGGACTCGAGTAGTCTTGGGAATGAGTCCGAGTCCTAATATGTACGAGTACGAGTCAATTCCGAGTCAATATGCACACGAGTCCATGACAAGACCGAGACCGTTACAATATGGTCTCGAGACCGAGTCCAAGACCGAGTCCGAGTCTCTACAGTACTACGAGTACTACAACACTGTTAATATGTGCTTGATAAGTACTAATAAACAGCCTATATTCTAGTAATGTGCAGGCTAATAAGCAACTAGTTAAAAACAATGTTCTCCAACCAATACACCCATATAGGTCGTTTGTCACTTCCCTGAAATACGACCCATAGGAGCGTTTACTAATGTTGCGCCCCTATCGACCACAGGACACTTTCATTTTAATTCATGAAATACGACCCATGGGAGCATTTGCTAAAGTTGCACCCCTATCGACAACAGGACACTTTCATTTTAATGCATTGTTCCCTTTTATCTGTGTCATATTTCGGGTTTCGCGTAGCTCAATTGGCAGAGCATTGCAATATATAATAATATGCAATCATGTGAACATGCGATCGTGGGTTCGATTCCAGGGAACGCATGTGCTCATAAAGTGTATATGCACTATAAATAACTAAGGGTAGGTTTAGGGGTGAGGTGGATGTAGTCGTTAATAAAAAAATTATTTTTGCTAAATGGAAATAAGACAAATGGTGTAAAAAGTCCACACATTGCATTTAAATGAACACGCATTTTGATTGGTAACTACAGCCATACGACAGACGTAACATGACACTTTCATTATTTTTACGCCAGCTAGAGGGCGCATGACTTTAAAACGTAAATATAGGTCATAATAAGGTGCTTGAAAAAGCCTATTATTACACCTATTATTATTTAAGGTGCTTTTTTTTTTCTTTTTTTTTTTTGGAGGACTGTCTGATTAGTTTTCTGATCTCTTTATTACGTTTTTGAAGCGTCAAAGTGGTAATTGCAAAGGCAGTCTATGGAAGGACATCCGACAGAATTCTGTCATCAAAAAGATCTTCATTTGTGTTCTGAAGATGACCGAAAGTCTTACGGGTTTGGAACGACATAAGGGTGAGTAATTAATGACAGAATTTTCATTTTGGGGTGAACTAACCCTTTCTGTGGAATTCAATTTTCAAATACAGTAGGTTTCCAAAATTCTCCGTTTATCTACCATTGGTCAGAAAAACATATAGCCTGCCTCAAACTCACCCCATTGGTTGAGCCATGAATAAACAGAGCACTGTTTTGAAAACAGCACCGAGACAGTCTTTACACTTTTTGGGAAAACCAACTTGCAAACGGATTAGAAGTTTTACATAAAACAAAGACGAACTTCGATTTTAGAAACTCTTTTGAAACAAGACACATTTACAGATTCACAGTGAGAGCAACATGATTTATACATGGGATATTGCTTGAGTAGTTGTAATTCATTTTAGTCATAATTAATCTGATTGCTCTACACACCTACAGTAAATTCATCTCTCTGGGATGACCTATATATAGTCAGGAACGGTATTGTCACACCACCTGACAATTCTAGCTGCAGTGGGTAACCTAGTTTTGTGCATATAATGTGTTTGTTGGTTTTCTTCCTACTTTAAAAGTGCGCTATCCAAAACATCAATTGATATAGTGCTTTTTAGCTACAAAGTCTCATTGAAGGAGCAAAGTGTAGAGCTATTGTATTGTTCTTCACCATTGTTCTACAATACCATCGAGACATAGCTCCTATCTGTGTCCCCTGGTGCTGCCACATTGCCTACTTCTTGATGGTTTCCCCTGTTTTTCTCTCTCCTTCTTCTTCCTATTCCTCTTCCTTTCCATCTGACCCCAACAGTCTTAACATTTCTTTCTCTTTTTCTTGTATCCCAATGCTTCTCTCTCAACCTATTTCTCAGCTTTCTTTCTTTTCATCTCATCTCTGTCATTTCTTCCCTCTCTACTCTCTTGCCTTTTCCCCCATCTCTCCTCCTTCACTGAAGGTTTATGTGCTTCTTTTCCCTCTTTGTGCTGCAGCCAAGCCTTCATCTCTGCTGCCGGAGCTCCATTGGCAGGCTGCCAAAGCCTGTTAGTACAGAAACCTGCCCATTCTTCAAACATCATCCACTGCACTTGCATTAGGACTCAGCCCATCGTTATAGCCAGGCCATCAGACTAGAATCATCCCAGCAGCTTTTAAAAAATAAATAAATAAAAAATACTGAGGGGTGAATTCAGTAATCAGTGTGACACTAGTATTTCTGTCTGTCGTTTGTTTGTATCCAAGTCTACCTCCTTGGTGTATCTTACGAGAAATTGTTTAACCCTTAAATGCATACCTCGGGTCTTTATCGACCCGGGACATCATTCACTACCCTCCTCCTCATTAATTTTTTATTCATTAGTATTCCTCAATCAATTCATTATAAAGAATATAACAAGAAAAAAATCATAAAATTATAAAAGAATGCATATTTTCCCATAAATTTTTTGTAAAATTGTATAGGGTTGCTAACGACCCGAAGTGTGTATCAGTGTATGTATATTTTTTTTCTGCACAACAATAAATGAATCTTTGATGACGGAAATAAGCACAATTCACCTTTATTCCACAAGGTGTCAATGTCTAATACACAATGATGAAGTGACGCTTCATTCAGACAGAAACGAAAGAATAGGCAAAACATGAAAGGAGCAAGTACTGAATGCAATCAAATATGAGTATCACTGTCACTTGATGGAGGATCTGGTGAAGCTATCATTTGGCGAAACATTCATGCATTTAAGGGGTTAAGTTGTAATTAATTTTATTCATAATAAAAACTATAATAGACTATTAGTCTAGTACCAGCAGCCATATGACCCTGTAGCCCAAGACTGGTTGCCCACTGAAGCTAAGCAGTGCTGAGCCTGGTTAGTACCTGGAAGGGAGACCTCCTGGGAAAACTAGGTTGCTGCTGGAAGAGGTGTTAGTGAGGCCAGCAGGGGGTGCTCACCCTGTGGTCTGTGTGGGTCCTAACACCATAGTGATGGGGACACTATACTGTCAAAAAGCACCGTCCTTCGGATGAGACGTTAAACCGAGGTCCTGACTCTCTGTGGTCGTTAAAAATCCCAAAGATTTGCCCATTGGCCTCTGTCCATTATGGCATCCTAATCATCCCCATATACTGATTGGCTTCATCACTCTGTCTCCTCTCCACCAATAAGCTGGTGTGTGGTGGGCGTTCTGGCGCAATATGGCCGCCGTCGCATCATCCAGGTGGATGCTGCACATTGGTGGTGTTTGAGGAGATTCCACCTTCCGTATGTAAAGCGCTTTGAGTACCCAGAAGAGCGCTATATAAATGTAAGGAATTATTATTAGTAGTAGTAGTAGTACTTTCTACACACATGTATAATGCCCTACGCATATCCTGATTTGCTGAGTTTGACTTGTTCCTGGGTCAGCATATTTTGTTGATCCTGGAACAATATTTATGTCTGAAAATCTAACTGTAACCATATCCCTACCTCTAAACCTAACCCTACCCATATGTTATCACTGATGTAGAAGCACTTAACCCTGGTTGTAAGCCTAAACTTGACATAAACTGTAAACTTGTCCTTCAAATCCTAATCCTGATCCAGGAACATGTTACACTTGGTGAATCAGGTTCTGCATGACCTACATATACAGTAGTCAGGAACTGTATTATCTTAATTGTATGAATGTGCAATTTCTTATGTATAAATTGATATTTTATATTATAGATGTATTCATAATTTAGTTTTATTGATGAAGTTTGTAATATGAAAAAGGAAAATGTCATTTTTCTTGATAATTTGACTTCAGGATCATACCTCAAGATAACTTCATACATGACAGATGTTGGGTCTGACACACAGACCCAATTAAACTTGGGGGTGCACTAGTGCCATCGAATATCCTGACCCCCAACTGCTCAAGGCACCTGTTAAACAAAAGATGCCGAGCTGAGAGAAAATGAGAAATAGCTGAGAGAAAATTACTGGTAATAAACTAAAGCCTTGNATATATATTGTGGCGAGGGGGGCGTGGTTCAGCGGAGTCTGCAGCGGGAGAGAGAGTCGGGAGACGCGCGGTGAGTGAGTGGGTTAAACGCAAATAACGAACACCTGTCTCTTGTTTCAGTAATTGCCGTGGAGAGAGTATAAAACGCCAGGAGAAACAGGAGTGTGGGAGAGAGAGAGAAGGACTGCTGTCTGGTGGAGCCTGTCCTACGATACGGACCTTGATGGAATGAAAGTTCTTTGCAACTGTCTTTATGTTCATATGCTTTGTGCATTTACTATTTGTCTACGGAGTGAATTATTGTTAATAAAATCCACCACCAGCAGTCAAGCCGACCCCGTCCTCTTCTTTCCTTATACGAACATTGTTACACTGGTGCCGAAACCCGGGAAGGAAGCAGATGAGCCGCCGCCATGCAGACACCGTCCTCCACACCATTTGCGGAGGTCATCTCATCCCTCGCGGTCCTGCATCAGGAACAACACCAGGCCCTGCTGGATTTGAGGAACGACCAGGAACGGCGTTTCCAAGCCATCATCCAAGCCCAGCAGGAGGACCGCGAGAGGTTCCGGAGCTGGATTGACCGGGAGGTTCGCACGGAGACCAGCGGGCAGCCGTTTGTGTCGGGCCACCTACCCCTCAACAAAATGGGTCCCCAGGACGATCCAGAGGCGTTTATCGACCTGTTCAAAAAATCCGCCGAGGCTTGCGGGATGGCCGCAGGAACACTGGCATATGAGGTTAATTCCACTGCTGTCTGGAGAAGCTCAGGTGGCCGCACAACAGCTGCCAGTGCAGAACCTCCTGGTCTTTGAAGACCTCAAGAGGGCCATCATCCAGCGGGTCGGCCGGACCCCGAAAGAACATCGCCAGCGGTTCCGCTCCCTGGAATTGGGTGAGTCCAACGTGATGGCCCAACAACTCCGGGACTCCTGCCGCAAATGGCTACTGGCTGTGGGAGGCGACGTGGACCGGATCATGGATCGTGTGGTACTGGAGCAGTTCATCACTCGGCTCCCGAGGAAGACGGCTGAGTGAGTCCAGTGCCACCGACCCACGCCGCTGGACTCAGCCATCCAGCTCGCGGAGGTCCACATGGTGGCGTGCCCTGGGGTCGGCTTGACTGCTGTTGGTGGATTTTATTAACAATAATTCACTCCGTAGACAAATAGTAAATGCACAAAGCATATGAACATAAAGACAGTTGCAAAGAACTTTCACTCCATCAAAGTCCGTATCGTAGGACAGGCTCCACCAGACAGCAGTCCTTCTCTCTCTCCCACACTCCTGTTTCTCCTGGCGTTTTAAACTCTCTCCACAAGAGACAGGTGTTCGTTATTTGCGTTTAACCCACTCACTCACCGCGCGTCTCCCGACTCTCTCTCCCACTGCAGACTCCGCTGAACCACGCCCCCCTCGCCACATATATATATATATAT
>RJVU01018862.1:2509476-2522981 GCA_003731715.1 Anabarilius grahami
TGTAAAAGTCAAGCTAACTAAATGATTAAATGATTTCAATTCTCGAAAGAATTCACTGAATTAAGCATCTCTTGTTTCACGTTCACTCGATTATGTTTAATAGTTGCACTGAATAAATGGACTGCATTTAAGTGAAATATACCCAGTAAATTGGATTATTGCAAAGCATTAAAAAAAAGTGTATGAACCCATCCAAGCTCCACTATTTCAAACAGGCACTTAATACATTATAGCAGCTTGGGCTGGTATGAAAGTTAACACAGTGTCATTTTTACATCTTAAACCAGAATTCCTCAGCTTAGCATCTGCTATTTCTTTCCCACTGAGCTGAGGAGTAGATAAGCTGATAAACTCAGTATGGTTTCAGTCAGCAAACAAATTGCACTTTTCTGTGCTCAGGGCAACAGTAAAAATGAACTGTGTATTTTTACAGCTGTTTATTGAGACCTATTGAGAAACGAGACGTTTTGCATCAGCCTTGACAGCCTTGCGACCATGACATTTTCATTTGAGTTACTGAATCATCACTTGGTAGATCTTATATAGTGCAGGGTCTCATCTGATGTAATACTGAAACAAGAAAAGTAAGATTTAATCCGACCTTCGGATTAAAGTTTTCGGATTCCGCAAACTTTCATCTGCTATTGTTAAACAGCAAATCCAATCATAGTAGTAGAGCACAAAAAGCACTCATACTGCAAATGGAATTAACAAGCATTTAAAGATCCAACAATATGTGTTATAGGAAATATTATTAGATTTATTTGTGAGGACTGCATTTTCTACTGACCTTCATGAGATTCACATCTACTACTGTCATATTTAGTACATTCAGTTGAAAAGTGAGCAGGGATAAATGGAGTACCTCTTGTAATAAAAATATGTTTTGTGTAAATGAACTGGCAACACATCTCGATGATACTCATATTGCGTATTTTATTTCTCCATTCAAATGGAATATAGGCAATAAAATGCATAAGAACAAGTAGTACTAAAACAATTGGAACCTTTAGAGTTTTTAGAGGAAATATTGCCGGATTTTTTTTTTTTTTAAATGCTGTTCATTCTGTAGATTTACACTACCAAAAGTTTGGTGTCAGTTAGATTTTATAGTGTTTTTGAAAGAAGTATCTTATGATCACCAAGGCTGCATTTATTTGATAAAAAAATAAAAATCTAGTAATGTTGAGTAATATTATTATTTAGTTTTCTATTTTAATATATTTTTAAATGTAATTTAATGGTAAAGCTGAATTTTCAGCAGCCATTACTCCAGTCTTTAGTGTCACATGATCCTTCAGAAAATATTTACCTGATTTGGTGGTCAAGGAACACTTTGGAACACAAGGAACACACATTATTATCAATGTTGAAAACAATGATATGAAATGATTGAAATAGAAATATTTTGTAACATTTCAATTTTTTTTTCTGTCATTTTTTAATCAATTTAATGCATCCTTATTGAATAAAAGTATTATTTTCTTTAAAAAAAAAAAAAATCTTATTCCAAATGTTTGCACAGTAGTTTTGCAAACATTTGTATCTAGAATGACATAGAGTTAATAAACTACAAAAAATTATTATTCAACAGTTTGATTGGTTGGGCAACATTCCAAAAAGTGCTGAAATGAAGTCCAACAAGATATTATTGCTGAATAATTTTAATAAAGGTTATTCTTACATGCTCTTTCATAGTAATACAGATAGATTGTTCAATATTTATGAGGCTTATTGTTGTGGTGGACACAATGTAAACCTAGAAGACGTAGCATATTATTTGGACGCAATCTCACTCCACATATTGAAGCGGCATATTTAGTACTGATATTATTCACTTTTGGCTGATAATTGACTTGTCAATCAAGCAGTAGCTGTTGCCCCCTGAATCTTAGTTATCCAAGCTCTATTTATTGTACAGCAACAGACTGAAATGCACTAGAACTGCACTAGTGCACTAGTTTCACACACCTCTGCCCTCTGTAGTCCCCCATCTCTAACGCCGTGTCCCACTGCACCCATCTTTGTTCTTCTGCATGGTTCATCCTCATCCGAGTGTCTCAGAGCAGGTGTCCACGCAGTAGGGGTCACTGCTGCTTACCGGAGAGGCCATTTCCCATTCCCCCCGGCTCTCTCCCGGGATGTTCGGCTACCAATTTAGTGCTTACTGTTACAGCCCTTCATGCCGGAGTGCTATTCATCTCTCTCATTATCCCCGACTGAGAGCTGCTTTGAGCCGAACAGGAAAAAGGGTGAGAGACTGTCGACCACAGCCAATCAGAGTTTGGTCTGAGACTAACTATAACAGAAGATATTGTTAAGGGCCTGATAAAGGGTTAGAAGGTAGTCATAGGGGAGTGTGGCACACTTTGGAAGATTTTTTAAATCCTTCGGTAGTGGAGAGAGCGAGAGATTCTGGAGTTATTTTCTGTTCTGGGGGAGGCATGGCGGTTAATGTGGATTGGAGGAAGGCTTAAAAGACATGTATACACGCATGGTTCACCAACAAACACACACACACACACACACACACACACACCTCCATCCCCTCGCTCTGTGGAAATGGCCCTATGTGCTCTGAACACTAAATCAGGTTAAGCCTCCACTGTCTCCCGGCTAGCAGAGCACTTCATCACTCACACGGCAGACAATGCCACAGCAAAGGACAATCCCTCCTCTCTCTGTCTGCCTCTGCGTGTGCATACTAATAGATATGAGTTGTAAAATCCTTCCAACGTTTTTGTGTCTCTGTTTGATCTTTACAAAACCACCTGGTGCAGTTTTGAAGCGACTTTCACATTTGTCGTTTTCACAAAAACACGTTTTTGTACTGTTTTGTTTTGCATGTCATACATTGAATGCAACAGATGTGATTAACCCTTATATGCTCTGTTGAGATTGACTTTAATTTGTGTATGTTTGGGATCTTAGAAATCCCAATTTTAACACATTCATCTGATCCATTTTGAAAGCCAGTGGGCAGATATAACCATATAGCCTACTGTATCATATTTGATATATAAATTTCTAGCCTCTAAATTACCAACATGATAAAAAATAAAAAACCTGTAGCACACAATCTACTACATACCTTATGTGAAAAGGCCTTTTAGTATAATTATAATTGTGTCCACCTTTTTGCCTTTTTGCTGTAATGATTTTTATATATACTTTCATCTTTTAAAAGGTGAGTATCAATTATGATACAACAGGCACATCTATCATTCATCTCACACACACACACACACACTACAGAGATTTGATCTTAAAATTAAGCATTTAAATATATTAAATATTATATGTCTTAGATATTGAGTGACAAGTGATATTTCTATGCATTTTATGTAAGTAGTCTACTATACGGATTAAAAAAAAAAAAAAAAAATTCCATTACAAGATATCAGAATTCCATCTTACTTTTTGGCTATAAATAACAACATATGCACCAAATTGCATATTTTTGATCAGTTTTGGACTAGGTTAAATAAACTATTCCATTAAAATAAAAAAAATAAAAAAGTTTCCTGACTATTATGCCATAAATCAGGCTTTACTGGGTTAAATCATTATCCCTCATTTTTGCCATAGAGTACACACACTTTGAAGAAATGTGATGATATCTATTATGATAATGTTGTTTCCTCATTAACCCTCATTCTCTGATGAGACTGACTTCTGTGAAAATGCTTTGAAATGTAATTTATTTAGCAGGTGTGATCATCTACATAGTGTACAACTGTCTGAGAATGTGAAAACTGCATTTATTCATGGTCATTCTTTGCACTTATGCACATTTCATGCACATTTCATTACATGTTACAGTAAGTATGTTTTTCAAGCCCGTGGGCTCTTCCAAACCACAAAGAGAACATGAGGGTTAAAAAAAAAAAAAAAATAAGCACATGAATTTACCAGGCTCATGCATGTGCACATGTAAATATGAGTGTTCACATGTGATATTTATGAAGTTTTCCTTAAAGGGAACCCCTGGTGTTAAGACTTTTATTGCTTAATATAACGTAAATTATGTCTCTTACTGAAATGTAGTAAAAAACCCATAAAAGATTTACATTATTTAAGAAATCCAAGACTTATTTGGATCGATTTGTACAATGGGCGGTGCCATTTTGTTTGCGTTCCATGTCGGTGACGTCAAATGGTTGCACTCACTGCTCTACTGACACTGTCCTATTGCTATTTTTAATGCAACACAACTCGGAATATAATATAAAATGCCACGTTGTGCAGCTTTTGGTTGTAATTTTCAGTCGATGAGCCACAAGAAAAGCGATGTAAGTCTTTACTGCTTTAAGAGGAGAAAAGAATGGGAATTTGTGAAGAATGTGGATAAATAAAACTTCCTAAAGATCCACGTTTTTGTTCTCTTCTCAAGCTCTGGTGCCTTTGAGGCTTTTAGGAGACCACAGCTGAAAGAGCTTACAGTTGCCGATGGATATAAATGTATGCTTTAACCAAATGCCGCGCCTGTCGTGGAGACTGACGAAGGTGAGCCTATAACACATCTCGACTGAGACAGACTGCCTCAAAGCGCGTGTGTGCTGTGATACACGAGATATCTGTGATCGCATAAAATAGTTGCATCTTCTCATGCATTCAGGTGATCAGACGATTTTAACATGTCAAACATACAACAGTAGTTCAAATAGCCACAGAGACATTGCACAGCTTCGATGTTTTCATCCTCACTAATTTTCCGCTCTGGCTCAAATTGAAAAGGCTGATTGTGTTTTAAAAGGAGCCCACGGATATTGAGACCTGTATGCATTACTAGATTACCGTTGCACCAAAACATACAGATAAAAAGCCTCAGTCATCAGGGCTAAAGTGAAGAGAACAAAGACGCAGTTAGGAAGTTTTATTCATCCACATTCTGCACAACTTGCTATTCTTTTCTCCTCTATCGCTAGTAAAGCAGTAAAGACTTACATTGTTTAATTTGTGGCTCATCGAGTGAAAATTACAACCAAAAGCTGCACAATGTGGCATCGTATATTATATTCAGAGTTGTGTTGCGTTAAAAAATAGCAATAGGACAGTGTCAGTAGCTCAGTGAGTGCAACCATTTGACGTCACCGACAAAATAGCGCCACCCATTGTCCAAATCGGTCATGGTTTTTTTAAATAAAGTAAATCTGATGAGTTTTCTACTACATATTTCAGTAAGAGACATCATTTACGTTATATTAAGCCATACAAGTCTTAACACCAGGGGTTCCCTTTCAGGGATTTACATCATCATGATTAAATTCATGATAATTTTTGTACTCATTGACAGTACTAGCAGTAAACATATTATTCTGTATGATCATGTCTTACATGAATTCTGGAGCAGTGCGAGTTTTATAATATTTATAATCATATTTCTCTCAGCATTCCTTGTGTCTCAGAGTAGCACAGTGCACATGAGAGTGTTTGGTCAGTGAGCAGGAGTTCATTGACTCTGATGGCTTCTAGTTGAGGGATCTTGATGTCAGGTATGGCAGAGTTTTGTTTACCTGACCTTGAGCCTCTCAGTGTCTGTGTCTCCCCAACTGTGTGGATTAGCTTCTCTTCCCCTGAGGTAATCCTCTCCCTCTCGCTCTCCCGTATGCGCTCTGACAAGCGTACACACTCTCGCTCTCCCTGAAAATCTCACACACCCACATAACAGATTTAATTGCCCCTCACTGATCTAAAGTCTCAGTCCTTAAGCTGTCCCTCACTCTAGGGTGGCTACATCATCTCAAAAGGACCTCCACTCTTGCCAGGTTGGCTCTGTCTCCATGTACACCCGAAGTGCCAAATGCCACCTGATAATCTATCAATTCATCTCCAATGGTTCTGTGAACACAATGGAAGAAAAATCAGGAGTTCTTCCAAGAAGGAGCCGAGACGCTTCTGTCATTACATGCCCACTGCAGGTGCAAGGTCTAATTGTTGTAAATTACAGTGAAAGTGCAGAGCAAACCGCAGTGCGACGCACCATCACCAAAGCCCCACACCCCCGTGTTCATTTGAGTGAATGATTTTGCTTTCAATACTTCATGCGGAGAAAGATGGTACTATAATTTGAGTGTTTTTTGAAGATCCTCTGCTGTTAAAAAGTTGAATGAGTGTATTGTGTGGTCACAGAACATTTATGTCATGATCTGAATTAAACTAAATGCACAGAGATTCACATTCACAGAGACCTGGAAGCTCTTAAAACACTCATTCACTGACTACTGTGAATATGCATTCATGAAATAAAATGGTGCCTGTAAATTTGTTTTTACATAACATCTGATGTCTATGTTGCTATGTCTTCTCTCATTCGTGTGATCTGCCTCCAGTTTAATTGTTTTTAATACTGCTGCTGCTACTACTACTACTATTAATTAGCACTAAATCTATATTATATAATAATCATTTATTCATTTATTTATTTAGTTACCTTTTTGGCAAGTTTTTCCTCTGCCTTTAAAACGTAACGGTATTTATTTATTTTTTTATTTTTTTACCAAATTTTTCTTAACGCTAACACAGGCAATAAGAAAGATTTTTTTCATCAAATCCTTTTATCATTTATCATAGTCTGGTCTGTCTTAAGTATGCTGGTCACATGATTTGTTTGAAGTTTTCTGTGATCAATTAGTCAGCCTGACCTAAATCCAACATGGGCACCATGGGTGCAGGACATTCAGGTTTTGTGAAAAGTAAATATATATTAATCTTACTTTTTCAGAAAAAAAAAAGTAAAACAACTGCTGATATTAATTGTGAGCATTGTCTTAAGATGTTGAAAAAGAAAATTAAGTTATAATATATGTTGCTCATACTGTTATTTACCGCATTTTGAAAAGAATGTAACTTCCAGTTCACGTTGCCTGTTTAGGGTATAAAAAAAAGCAATAACATATCTAGTTAAAAATGCAAAGATATAGTCAACAAAATATAATAATATCAGTTTTTCATGTGAATATTAACATTTGCTACTGGCCCTCCCACCACCCACAACCCACCTCTCACTCATCACCCCAGAATTCGCAATTATGCAATGACCATTACAGTGAGCCCAAGTTAGCTTGAAACACCGTTCATTGTCAATACTGTGGATAATCCTTTTTTTTATACCCTAAACAGGCAAGGTGAAATGGGAATTACAACTCATAAAATCCAAACTACATCAAATATTTCAAAAATTATTTTGGATATGTTTTACTTAAGTCCAGATGATATAAAAAGTGACATGAAATGATTTTTTGCTGATCATTTTCCAGTCTTGCCTGTTTAAGGGTTAAACTGTTATTTTATTACAGGATCATAAACAGAAGGCTCTGAAATCAGACTAGAATTATCAGAAATGTATCCACTTGTTTAGAATTCCTCAGAAGACTATGCAGAGCAGAAGGTGCAACACAAGTGCCACTCCTTGAGTTCCTGTTACTAATTGGTTTGGTCATATGAACCACATTTTCCCATGGTCATTAAGCTGTGACCCAAATTTTTAGGAATTTGAACCAAGCAAATGTATTTCTCAAAAATAGTTAAAGTCCCTGTAAAGGCAATTCTGAGATTTGCTTCTAAACACATTATAAATGTTAGAAATGTATTGCTGAAACACATTACAAAGACTGAGAACTGTGTAGTACTGAATTGTGGAGTTAGACCGTTGAACAGTTTTTCACCATTTCTGGATTTTTTGGGCGGGCCTAAAATCATGGCTCGATGACGCACTGGAGCCACTGAGCATGGCCCCTCCCCTAACATTTTAACTAGAGCACATTTGCATCAGTTCGCTCGCTCAATCGCAAATTTCTGTCAGTACCATTAGTTACTACAGCCTACAGCAGGGCTCTTCAAGTAGTTTCATTCGAGGGCTGGATTATCAATTCAAAAAGTTGTGGTGGGCCAGGGGGGTCTTATAAGTAAAAATTATTTTATTAATTATTAGGCTGAAATGAAAATTTTCTCACAATGATACTAGGTAACCACAGGTAAAACCATACATGGCTACCCACTACCACTGCCAAATGATATTATATTTTGATATGTTATGTTATATAGGCCTAAAAAAAATGCCTAAACACAGGTACAAATAACACCTTAACAAAGACATGTATTATGGCCATAACATAGTTATTTCCACAAACCATGGAAATGTATTACAGTTCATTCATGGTAAATGTCTGTAAGGGTGGTGATTTTGGGATTTAAAAGTCTTCTATCTTCATTCATGGCACGTTTCTCCTGTTTTCCTCATCAGTCTTGTTGGGAATGTTGAGGCTGTTTCATCCGATTTAAAACTAGTTTTCGTTA
Source organism: Anabarilius grahami (assembly GCA_003731715.1). Taxonomy (NCBI): domain Eukaryota; kingdom Metazoa; phylum Chordata; class Actinopteri; order Cypriniformes; family Xenocyprididae; genus Anabarilius; species Anabarilius grahami. The sequence goes on from RJVU01018862.1 coordinate 2,517,775, forward strand.
TCCACTGGGCCGTGCTGTGTAGTTCAAAGTAAACTAGTGAAACACATGAAAACAGCGCAATTTGTTCTGTATTTGTTGTTTCTGACCAAGAAACGCTGCGGCCGCGTATCTAACCAAATTTAGCCGAACCGCCAGGAAAAGAGGAGGAGGGAGATTGGGGTGCTGCGGGCCAGATGAAGATGATTGGCGGGCCGGATTTGGCCCGCGGGCCGCCAGTTGACGAGTGTGTGTACAGTTTACTAGCTATGCCTTTGTCTTGGAAATGCGTATTACCTGGTGGCGATAATTTACAAAACAGATCAGTGTCCTTATTTAAATTTCCTAAAAATGATTGTCAAGAAGAGGTGGATTAATTTTGCAAAGAGCCACCTTGAATGGAGAGCTGAGGATCTACACCAGGGATGGGCAACTTCGGTCCTGAAGGGCCACTGTCCTGCATGGTTTAGCTCCAACCATGATTAAACTCACCTGCCTGTAGCTTTCTAGTAATCCTAAAACGCTGATTAGATTGTTCAGGTGTGTTTGATTAGGGTTGGAGCTAAACTCTGCAGGACAATGGCCCTCCAGGACTGAAGTTGCCCATGCCTGATCTACACCAACACCCGCCTCTGCAGTGATAATTTTACACTAGATAGTTTTATACACTTTCATCGGAAACAGCTGGGATTCACTGATAATCAGCTGTTACTGGAGAATGGGGCCAAAGTCTTTGCAGAACAGTCAACAGCTATCATGCATGTCTTTCAAAATAAAAGTCTTTCATCAGAGAGAGAAAAAAAAAAAATGTTGTTGTTGTTGTGGGCCACTGCCCAGCCCACTCAAAAAGGACTTGCGACCCCCTTTTGGGTCACGACGCACCATTTAGTGGATAAGCTCATCAAATAGTCAGCGTTGATGTGCGTAGTTATACGTGTGTTTTGGGTTTATGATGTCAGAAAGCCAAGGATTTCAGAACAAGAATGCTCTTTTCTTCTTGCAAAACAAGTTTTGAGTTCTTTGAGCAATAGTATGTTTTTATAGTACAAAGATTAAGGAAAATTTGATTCCTCATGATATGACCCCTTTAACGAATCAACAAATTTGTGAAATATAAAAGTAAACATTAGCACCTAATTTTGATTTTGAAGTAGCTATTAACTTAATGATAATTTGCCCTTGTCGTTGTCAGCAGTGTGCTCTCAGGTCTTTGTTTGTCAAGTTAATGATCGTTAATGAGAGTGTTAAGCCTCTCTCTCTTGAATTAATTAAAACATAATCCTCGTGATTGTGACAATCTCCTGCTATGACGATGGCACTATGTCTGACAAGGGCTTGTTTGTGCACCCATGCTAATAAAGCACTTGTTCAGAGAGGAGTGCTTAGAGCATAGTTTTCTAATTTGAAGTTTCATGGTCATTAAGATGTGTGAAGTAGTGAAGTAATTGTTGTGCATTTTGTTTTCCATCACAAGTGGTGCAGAGTTTGTTTCAGATAAACAAAAATATGCATATCAAGTGTGAAACCTACAGTACAAGTCAGATCTACTGCATACACTTTTCATGTTTTGAAGGCCAACCATTTGCTGGCACTACTAAAATTATAATTCATAGGAGCACAAATTAAGTTCATGTATGTTACATGAGCATTGGCACTGACTATGTTGGAAAGATGTGTATTAATCTCAAGCCAAACCTAGATCAGAAAAATATATAGGGATTTAGGGATTCATTGTACATATGCATTCAATGTCCGAAAATACCAGCAGGATTTTAAGTCTTTGATTTATTAAGGACAGATAAGTTAAGCAAATCAAGGCTGCTGTTGAATGGAAGCTTATCCTCCGAACATCAAAGCTAAGCCCTTCAGCTCTGTGATGGCTGCTTGTAACATTTTCTGCTTTTGAGATTTGCGTGTGTTCGGTTAACCCTTGCGATGTTGTCCTCACAAGGATAGTAAAACCTGATAACAAATAACAGCTTATAAATCATACTAGATTATGTTTTTGGGAAAATGTATAAATGCAGAATTGTTTTTGTGAGGGTTGTGTTTAGGGGTAGGGTTAGGGGATAGAATATATAGTTAATACAGAATAAAAATGTACAGAATTTAGCTTTCCTGTAGCTCAGTGGTTAGAGCATGGCACTAGCAATGCCAAGGTCATGGGTTCGATCCCAGGGATTGCACATACTCCAATACAAATGTATAGTATAATGCAATGTAAGTCGCTTTGGATAAAAGCGTCTGCCAAATGCATAAATGTAAATGTAAAAATCATTATGTCTATGGAAAGTCCATATATGAAAACCCAACAGCCAACATGTGTGTGTTTGTCAAAAACAAAATATGTAAAAAATAAAGAGTATACACATTGTATATAAATACCCAAAACACAGACAGAAGTGATGTGTAAACAAATATTATCTATAGATATGTGCAAGGGAAAATATAATGCACATATAAAGTGTGACAGTATGTACATGCAGTATAAATCATTGTCAATGTCAAGTGGATAATCCCATGAGGCCACAAAAGCTAAAGAGTCACCAGATCATATATCCTCCTGGGACCCAGGAATAGACTTTTGCCCTCTGTAGTGGACATCATATTTTAGTGAATTTCTCTGACATCATACATGTCACAGTTTTAAGTCTGGCTGTCCTGTAAAGAGCACATTCAGGGCTTTGCAGAGATACTAAATGTTTGTAAGTTTCACCATGACAACAACATCTCCTTGGTCTTTAAAAATGACTGACATTAATTTAGTGATCAAATTTAGCACTCTTATGGAAAAATGATAATATTTTGTAATTATCATTTAAATTGGATTATTTAAAAACATTTTTGTTATAAATCAACATCTCAGGAAAATGTTTTGGGGTTTCCTAATCAAAATATGACTTTCTGTTACGAAACAGGGCATTGATTTCATACTTGACCTCTGTAGAGGACACCAGGACTGACTCATGATTATCAGGCATTTTGGGAGACACAACAAGTGAAAAGGGAAATAAATTATATATCAATATTCCTATGAATTATTAGATATTATTATGAAAATGTTGACAATTTTTACTCCCATGATTACACTTCTTTTTTCATTACATGTTGTTCCAAGAATACATTAATATGCAAATTAGATACAGTGTAGAAGCATTGTATTGAATGGAAAAATCCATGTATGGCTATTTTACCCACATATTGCATTACGTAAAATGGTATATCGATTCATTCCGTTCTACCTCTCATAACATAGTTGAGAATCCTCTTTAAACAAAATTAGGTAAAAAAAAGTCCTGAAACCTAAAAATCGATTGGTGAATAAAATTTTTTTTTAAATCCATTGTTTTTGCCTATACATGTAATTTATTGTCATTTTATTTTTTAAACTTAGTCCTGGTGTCCACTACAGAGGACATAGCATAAAATATGAATAAAAAATAATTTTTCAAAAATTTTATTTTTCCATTTTTTCTTATGCACCAAGGCTGCATTTATTTGATTGAAAAAAACACACACAAAAAACAAAACAGTAATATTGTGAGATTGTATTAAAATATAAAATAACTGTTTTCTATGTGAATATATATTTACAATGTCATTTATTCCTATGATGCAAAGCTGAATTTTCAGCATCATTACTCCAGTCTTCTGTGTCACATGATCCTTCAGAAATCATTCTAATATGGTGATTTACTGAAGAAATATGTATTATTATTATCAATGTTTAAAACATTTATTTGAAACTTCGTAGCGTTATAAATGTCTTTAAATGTCACTTTTGATCAATTTAATGCCTCCTTGCTGAATAAAAGTATTAATTTCTTTAATTTCCTTAAAAAATGTTACAAAAACTTTCTATTTCAGATAAATGCTGTTCTTTTGAACTTTCTATTCATCAAAGAATCCTGAAATTGTTTTTATTTGGCCTCTGTATAATCAATTGATACAAGCTTTTTGGACAATTTTGGATGTGTGCGGATATTTTTTTCATTCTTGTATTGTTTAATCGTTTGGATCTATGTAAGACGTTTGGTATATGGTCTTTTGGACAAATGTTTGGCGCTACAACCTTCTCTGTTTGTCATTTTGTTTGAACTCTTTAAAATCCAAAAAGTTACACACTCTAACTTTATTCTTTGGCCAGACTCACATGAATCTCGTCTCCTGCAGTTTGGTCTTAGAGAGTTGAGGGTTTCCCTAGACCACACGACTATTGCGACTGCTCTTTTTCAGAAAGCAACTGTCTATTTCCTGTTAGTCTAACCACAGAGGAATAAAGACAGAGGTGTGCTTTTCATCAGGCTAATTTATGGTGAGGTCTCGGGATGATGGGGTTGAATTTCAATGTCTCACTTCTGTGTGCACGCTGCGGTAGATGCTGACCCCCATCACTGGTGAGCTCAGTATGTCTTGAAACTGATATCATATTTTCCTGTGTGTATTTCAGTTTCTTTTCGGTAGCAGGTTGCAGCTCACTGTTCAAACACTCTGTGGGGCTCATGATGTGGGCTGATGTATCGGTCTAGTAGCTTATCATGTGTCAGTATAAACATGTGTTATTAAAAGAAAAGACTGCATTCCCAACAAAGCAGTGCTCAGCAAGGGGGCTGTGTGGGGTTTTTACATTTATTTACATTGGCATTTACATTTATATTGATTTTCTTGCCTTGAACAGTCACTTCAGCAGGATGTTAACAGTACAAATTTCTTATTGGAATTAATTTTACCATTGTTTATCCTAACTTCAGGATGCTCCAATGCTGTTGTTCCTTTTTAAGTATACTTTATGAATATAATTTTATAATAAAAGACAGTCTGAGATTTGTGGGACCTGGATTTACATGTGGGCAAAACAAGTTTAATCCGTCTTGGATCATCTCCCAATCCCACATTCCCCCTCTATACATTGTTCCTGCAGGGCTCCAAACGATATATATCGCATTTTGTGATTTTGCTCAGTGAAATATTTAATCAGATGTGTGTGTGCGTGCGTGTGTGTGTGTATGTATGAAAATATAGGCATCACTACAAAGGGTTTAATTTATTAACATTAGTTAACTACTTTAGGTAACTGAAAATACTTTTAAAGCATGTTAAATGTTGGGATTAACATAAACTAAGATTAATAAATGCTTTATTAATCTTAGTTCATGTTAATCCCAACATTTACTAAAACATTATTACAATCAAATGTAATATCTGTTAATATTATTTAATGGAATATAATA
>RJVU01018862.1:2523397-2573580 GCA_003731715.1 Anabarilius grahami
CTCAGTTTTTGTTTCTTGTGTCTGTTTCAGATGTAACACAGTTTTGTATTTATTCATGTTTAATTCATCAAGGACTTGCTAGCAAGAGGGTGTTTTTGCTTTATTGTCAATAGTCAACATTTTTAATCGCTATAATTTGATTACATGGCTGGAATTTTCTTCTAAGCTGTAAGGAAAGAAACAAATATCAAATAACAAACGGTACAAACCCAATAAATTGCTTTTACCAATGAATTTGAATGAGAGATGTTCCAGTAATTGCCTTTAAGCCTGATATAAATGATTCCTTTTTCATTTTTTTTCTTCCTGCAGATGTTAATGAATGTGAGAGAAGCCCCTGTAGAAACGGAGGGATCTGCACAGATCTCGTTGCTAACTATTCCTGTGAATGCCCAGGAGAATATATGGGGAGAAACTGCCAGTACAGTAAGTTCATGCTTGTGCTTTTATGGATGCTTCCTTCCCTGTCCCATTTCTTCTCCCTCAGTCCATCCAGTGGGCTTTGTATTAAGTGAATTTTGTGACAGTTCAGAGCATCTTGTTTCACCGGGTCTATGGAGAAGGATGCGAGAACAGCGGAGAACAGACAGTTATGCCCACACACAAAAGACACATTGTGGCAGGGTGAACAGAGACGGGAACAGTGGGTGTGGCGTCATGCCTCGGAAAGGGATTTAATTGAAATAAAACAAACATAAACTATTGAAAAGAGATAATTTGGAATATTGTTACATAATGTAGGGGGGCGAGATGTTTTAACATCTTTTTGGGACCTGACAGCAATTTCTTGCACTCCCAAAAGTTAGCTTACCCAATTTCTTCCTCAAAAACTGTGTGTGTGAAGGAAGAGACCGAGGCATGCTTGCAATTAAAGGCAACAGTGATGGAGTGAACAGGGTGGCTTTACATTCATCACACTCATCTCACACTATGCAAACTGGAATCATATGTCATTTACCCTTCCTTTTCAATTCAGTAGTCAGTGCTGATGTACCAGGCTAATATTTTAACATAAGCTCTATAAAAGAACTGAAACACTTTGATTTAGGAATGATCAAACGCTTTGATGGAATAGTATTTCATCACCTTTCATCACCATTTTATCTGCATTATGTAAAACATTTATATTGCTGCTGCTGTTTTTTGAATAAGTGGTCAATGAGACCAAGAGAAAGATGCAGACGGATGGAGTGTTACTGAATTACTGAGAGAGAGAGAGAGAGAGAGAGAGAGAGAGAGAGAGAGAGAGATGGCAAGAGGCAGAATATGTCATTTGTTCACAATAGATATGCTTTATCGCCATGAATCAAAGGGGATATTAGTTTTCTCTGGGTTATTTGAGATATCTCAAGACATTTATTAAATGAAGACAAACACCTCTATCATCCTTTTCACAGTTATTACTTTAAACATTAGCAATTTTATTCCAGCTTTCAAAATAACGATCAATATATATTTAAACAATTTGTGGGCTGTTAGTTTAATGATGGTTGTTAGTTTAATATTGTGGGCTGTTAGTTTAATGAGGAAAAAAAAAAAAAAACTATTAATTCTTCAATTATAATTGTGTTAAAAACAGCACAACAGAATGCAATAGAATGCTTGTATCTGCCATAGTGAAGTCATTTTCAATTATCTTATCTTTTTCTTTTTATATGAGCACAACAATCCACAAATTAACAAATAATTTTTGCATGAATTATCTTTATTTGAAGGCTTTTTTCTGCAAAAAAAATTGATTTATGGGATTAATTGTGATTAATTTGATTAATCTATTGTTTTGTTAATCCAATTAAAAATGCTATTGATTGACAGCCATAATAATGGCACGCACACACAAACACAGGCAGCCATATTAAAAAAGAAATAAAAATGTTCTTCCAAACCAAGCCCAGGAAGATGTGTCACAACATACCTAGAATGAGTTTGACCAAAGCCCTGTCAGAAAGCCTTCACTCATGTCTTCCCACACTGCTAAAATCGATTGCTGCTAAATTCCCCCAGTCATTTGACTGACAGTCTCTCTCTATTCATTTCACCTTTTTGTCATGTTGAATCACTGCCACCTCCTTTGCTTTATTATGTGTGGCAAGCTGGCACACTGCAAATCATTTGCATGTTGAAAGTTTAAGGTTCCCCTCTCTCTCTCTCTCTCTCTCTCTGTCTCTCTCTTTGTGTTAGAAATGCTGTAACAATGTTACTACTTCTTGACAGTAATAATAAAATAAAGAAACAAATAAATCTATTCAATCAAAGCCAACCACACTGGCTCAAAAAGAGTATTTGGACATATACGTCACATTTAATTGTCTTAGTTTTGTTCTTTCTTTCTTTCTTTCTGAAATGTCTCTAAAAATGGCTTAATTGTCCAAAATACTTTTTTGGGACAGTGTATATTGGGAAATATCATACATCACAAGTCAAATTCTGCATTTGTGTTGAGAATCTTTTAAGAATGGATTGAATTTGCAAGTTGTCTTTGCTCACATAGTCAAACTGCATGTTCTTGTACAAGAAAGTCTCTTGTGCATTTAGCAATGAATGAGCAGAATATCAATGAAATGTGTAGTTGCCTATTATAATAATGACAGGATATCTCACTATTTAAAATGACAAAGCATGCAGCTCCCAGCATATCAATATCATGTCATACTGCTATAAGGATCTCAGAATATGACAAGACATCTTGATAAGCTGTCACAGTCAAATCATAAGGCCAAACTTTATACTGCAATCTATTTACATTCCTCTTTGTAACCATAGGCAGCTGCTATTGGCTCAAGTGTTGAAAGCATTAATTGAAGTCTGCAGCAGCGTTTCCCCACTGAGAAACTGTTCTCACAGTTTGCTTTGACATTTACTTGTGTGCTTGCTCATCATTTGTACAACACAACTGACATGAACACATTGTCAGTCAGGATGTTTGCATGTTTTCATTTACCCCCATGTTGACAAAGTTCCTGTGTAAATTAATGGTTACATCTCTGTTGTACAAAGTGGCCTTTGCTTTAAATGACTTGAATGTTTTGAGTAACTAGACTTGTTAAAAAAAAAACTAAAACAGAGCTTGGTTTTGTCCTTTCTATAAACAAATTAAATTAATGTTATTATTATTAGTAGTAGTAGTAGTAGTGGTGGTAGTATAATTAAAAGAAGAAGAAGAAGAAGAAGAAGAAGAATTATACTTTCATAACTCAAGATGTTTTTCTATTTTATTTATTTATTTATCAATCAAGAAAATTGGCTGTCATTATACTTTGTAAGACTGCTGATTGGTCCAGTATGCAACTGTAAATAATTTGTTCAAATAAAATCCACATTTTTGTATAGCTCTGTTCACAATGCACATCATCAATACAAGTGTGTACAAAAGGAAATCTAGTAAAAAATATTATGTCAGAACAATGTCTTGGTAACAGGCATGAGCAAAACTGGCTTCAAAATTTAGGAACTTGACTATATATAATATAACTTCTTAGATGCAAACTTGATTATTTAGAATCTCCAATTATTTTCCAATTTACCCAAAAAATAAGTCCCCTCCCCACCCAAACCCTGATCCATAATAAATAAGGAATAATTGACGATGGGCCATTGAATTATTAGAAAATACAGCACACCCAAGGTGACAATGTGGCCACGACACAAAACAGAGGGTGTAAGGACCTTTGAAATAACTGAAATAATTTGATATGGAACTGTAATGCAGTCAAGACCTGTCTGGAACTACTTTACTGTGTGTTTCCTGGAAAAAATAAGACTGCACACCTTAGAGCATTCATCAGCCAGTCAGAATCAAGCCCTGTAGTATAATGTTATTTAAATACTACGCTATAATACACGTGTAGAAGGTTTGTGAAACGACATGATGGTGAGTAATAAATGACATGATTTTCATTTTTGGGTGAACAAACCCTTTAACATGGGCAATTCATGTAGAAAAATGAGGCACAACTGTAAAATTAAGGGCATAACTCTACTTCGAAAAATAAATCAAATTAAATATTGTTTTGTGTCATGAAAAAGTAGGAAAACAGTTGTCAATGGAAATTAACAAAAAGTTGTCAGTGATATGAATGAAAGTTTATTGTGAAAAAATGACGCAGTCAGATAATCCATCTCTTGAGAGAACATCCATCATTTTCATCAGTTTTGAAATCAATATTTGGCAGCTTATTTATTCCAGAAGGAGCTCCTCATAGACATTTATTCTCCATCCAACCATTAGTCAGTATAGAGTGCCAGTGAATTCGTGGAGCCAGGGCCGTTGCTAAAATTCATGGGGCCCAGGACAAAATATTTATGGTTTGATGCCTATATTCCCTTGGACTTAATGAGTGGTCTGTAACAGAGAGGACCTTAGTGAGTCCAGAACAACCTATGAAAAATTTGATTTAGGGTAAAATATGTAAATGCCGTTCCATATTTGTGGAAAATTGATTAGCAGATTAGCTGTTTTTGGATAAAGGCGCATGTGTGTGTGTGTTGAGAGGGAGTGTGAGGAAAAGAAAATAATCAAATGTCCAGCGAGGAGCCATTCCTGATTAGAATGAAAAATTCTAAGCAACAAAATATTAAGGGATCCTTGTGAAGACTCTCAACATGTGTTCTTGGTTCACCTCATGCAGAGAGATATAAAGATGTGAGATGAAGTTCTGAAGACCCATTTAAGATTTTTTTTTTTTTTAGTCAAATGATATTTTCCATTAAAAGTAACAGATGGGAAATCCAGTTTTCAAAGGGTGTTATTTCACTAGAAGAAAAATAGATGTGCTAAACAGGAATTGGCAAATTGGAATAAATTGAGGCATTGTTCAGAAACCACAGCAGGACATTACAGCCAAAAAAAGTACAATCTTAAATGGAAATCACAAAATAAATAACCATTTTAAGAGCATGTTCAAATGCTTATACAGTGACTTTATTTAGTTTCAGCGAGCGCCAGTTTCAGAGGTTAGAGTTTGAGGTAATACTTCAACCTTGAAACTCATGTTTTACAGATATAAAATGAATAAAATAAAACTAAAATTAAATTAAACATGAATAATCAAAACTGTCTGATGTTGTGCTTGTGGCTGTATCCATTTAAATCTTGACAAGGAGAAGCTAATTCCCATGCAGTTCTTCCTCATTAGCACAGGCACCAAAGATTGAGGTGGCCTTCAATTCAATTTATAGATTATATAGGTCTGGTGTGAAATGGATTCAACTGTCGCACCGCTGTGCCTGTAGCATTAGTGATGGCCACTGTCTGTTGGGCTGCTGATGTATGCTGGAAGGTCAGTAGAAGAGCTGCGAGCTGCGAGCTGCTGCTGTTGCTGTGGTGGGCGGCTGGCAGCCAACTCATTCAAGATGGTAGATCACACACCGAGCCTCGTGTCATCACAAGTCACAACGGCGCCAGAGAGAAAATCTGAACGAAAGGGATCCACTGATGCTCATACAATGATAGACAGAATATCTCTGGGAAATGCTGCCAGCAGTCCTTATGCTTCACAATATGTAAGCCAAACTGAATTTTGTGTATCATGTTAATAGGACTAATCCAGGTTCTCAGGTTTTTTTGCCACTAACCCTTTCATTTTCATCCATTTGAACACAAAAGGAGATGGACAAGGGATGAAAGAATGGTGAATGTAACTGTAAAGCTTTAAAAATAGTCCATACACTATGATTCACAGATCAAATGTTATGTCGTTATACACAGAAAATCCTCCTCGCCTTCATTCAAATGAGCTGTATTAATGCAGCTATTCAGAATTGAATTGAAAATACCTTTTAAAATTCCAAATCAGTTCTTGAATTTGATGAATGGATGGAATATGTGCTGTTTTTTTTTTTCAGAGAAATCACATATATTACAGTTAAGTCCTATAACATTGTACTTGCAGTCTCCATTGGGCTTAAATTAATACCCCACAGAGAAACAACAGATCCACAATGATAAAAGAGCTGTATGGCATTCGTGAAACATATCTCTTTGATGTTAAAATTGTGAAAATAAGAAAATCAGCATGGTATAAAAAAAGACATGACAAGATAGAAGGAAAAAAGAGAGAGGATAAGTTTTGAGTTATTTTTTATTTATTATTATTTTTATTTTTTTTGACATAATTGAACTCTGAATCCACAGATCCACAGCAAACAGAAATCTGTTGTGACTGTGGGTGTCATAAGTTTACTCTTGTGATGTGCCTATTCTTTGATTCCTCACAAAACTGTCTTTGTGATTGAGGGATAAAAAGGGAAGAGGCAAAACAGAAACTTCTGACTCCTTCAAACAGCACCAGGCAATTGAGATGAATCAATCGGGAGCTATGGAGTGCCAGCCTGGGTAAATATGAGTATTGAGCACCCGGGGTAAAGAAAAGGCACCTGAAATGTCAAAGCCCAAATTGAATTGAAGATGTATATCAACACTGTGGCCTATGTGCATTTCCAAACAATCAGACCACCACTAGTATACTAGTAATGTATTTGCTATGCAGGAGAAGAGGGATTCTGAAAAATATTAATAGATGTATTTGTGGGGTTACAACCCAGGCAACATTGTTAAATTACACAGAAATGGAGTGGAAAATGAGGGCGTGTGTGTTGGTTTGGTGTGGTGATGCTGTGCATTCAGAACAGGCAGTAGACGGTGGACATTTAGATTATCTATCCAGCAGAACACCAAATGTCATCTTGCTCATTTCTTCATCTTAGTGTTTTTTTGGTTTGTTTGTTTTTTTTTGGTTTTAATCAGATGAGGAACTAGAGCACTGTTATTATCTTGTTGTAAGGTTTTAGGTTTGAAACTGACAGATTCACAACAGTGAGAAAAGGCAAAAGAGATGTGCTGATGACTCAAAAATCTTTGAATATATATATATATATATAATTAGGGCTGTCAACGTTAACATGTTAACGCATGCGATTAATTCAAAATCCTTAACATGTTAAAATAATTTGACGCACTTAACGCAAAAAATTACGGAAGCATGTGAAATTGAGTCATAACGTAATTTACGTCACACAGTTAGATGATCTTAAAGTCCATGCTGATTATATCAGAGATGGCAGAGAGAATTATTCATTCCAGTGTCTGTTTCGCTTTAAAACACAAACTCTCTGTCATATTTTGTCATTGTATCTGAAGAGCGAGAGCCCTCCCGCATCGCGCTGTTCCTGTCTGAACGGAACATTGTAAACAAGCTCTTTGCTGTTGCACATTCTATACACTGTGAATTCTGAAACGTTTTGTTGCTGTGATTTTTTTTTTTTTAATGGGTGCTTTGGTGTACTTAAAGGTACAATATGTAATAATTTTGTCCGCTAGAGGTCACTAGAAGCCTATTCAAAACAAAGCTGTAGCTTGATGACACCAAGTTTTAGAGCGGAAACTTGGGACATGTGGTCTCCATCTCAACGGAAGTGCAAAAGAATAGGGATTGGGGTCGGGAAGAAATCATGTTCATGGATGTGATTATTAGCGTTACTGTAGTATGAAGCAGGGCAGGACCGAGTGTTCTGGGAGCTGAACGAGGCCGCTGGAGCGATTGCGCAACTCACGCCTCATGAGCAGCAGAACTTTTATTATGACACAGTTGCCGGCGCCGCTTCCGCTTTTCCGGTCATGAGTATGAGGTAATGCAGCTCTGTTTATTATTACATACATTTAAGTGTGTTGAAAATGTTATAACGTTACTCTGTGCGTTCGCTCGGTGGCTGCTGTGAGACACTTGTTGCACACTGCAGTAAGATTTTAGAATATCATATTAAATATTGGATGCCTTGTGTTGATAAATGCAATACATTTTAAAACGTATTGTATGATGGAGAAAATTCTGTATTACTGTTAATAAAAATAAAGCTGCATCTAATTATGCTATGTTAGCTATTTGAAAAAATAGTGTTTTTCTCTGAGACATGGTAAAGCATGGTACTCGAAAAAAATCAAGAAAATTGATTTAAACAATAAGACTAAACGTGTTGAGCTGTATAACAACAATTAGTTTTCTGTCTATAAATATAAAAACAGTTGTTCCCTTGTCTATTAAAACGTGTAATATTTTAAAGCGTCTTTGGTGTTTCCATGGTTTCTACAAAATAAAACCGGAAACCGAGGCAGACCAAGGGTTAACGCGGGTATGACGCAATTCACAGGCGACTCCTCACATGTCCCGGAGCCTTGGTTAAATTTTGCTATTTTCTCACGATTTACAAATAGTTGGAAACATTTGGGATATTGTAAGGACAGGTGCTGGTCATATAATTAGAATATTATCAAAAAGTTGATTTATTTCACTAATTCCATTCAAAAAGTGAAACTTGTATATTATATTCATTCATTACACACAGAATTTCTTTTCATTTTGATGATTATAACTGACAACTAAGGAAAATCCCAAATTCAGTATCTCAGAAAATTAGAATATTGTGAAAAGGTTCAATATTGAAGACACCTGGTGCCACACTCTAATCAGCTAATTAACTCAAAACACCAGCAAAGGCCTTTAAATGGTCTCTCAGTCTAGTTCACAATCATGGGGAAGACTGCTGTCTTGACAGTTGTCCAAAAAATGACCATTGACACCTTCCACAAGGAGGTCAAGACACAAAAGGTCATTGCAAAAGAGGCTGGCTGTTCACAGAGCTCTGTGTACAAGCACATTAATAGAGAGGCGAAGGGAAGGAAAAGATGTGGTAGAAAAAAGTGTACAAGCAATAGGGATAACCGCACCCTGGAGAGGATTGTGAAACAAAACCCATTCAAAAATGTGGGGGAGATTCACAAAGAGTGGACTGCAGCTGGAGTCAGTGCATCAAGAACCACTACGCACAGACGTATGCAAGACATGGGTTTCAGCTGTCGCATTCCTTGTGTCAAGCCACTCTTGAACAACAGACAGCATCAGAAGCGGCTCGCCTGGGCTTAAGACAAAAAGGACTGGACTGCTGCTGAGTGGTCCAAAGTTATGTTCGCTGATGACAGTAAATTTTGCATTTCCTTTGGAAATCAGGGTCCCAGAGTCTGGAGGAAGAGAGGAGAGGCACACAATCCACGTTGCTTGAGGTCCAGTGTAAAGTTTCCATAGTCAGTGATGGTTTGGGGTGCCATGTCATCTGCTGGTGTTGGTCCACTGTGTTTTCTGAGGTCCAAGGTCAACGCAGCCATGTACCAGGAAGTTTTAGAGCACTTCATGCTTCCTGCTGCTGGCCAACTTTATGGAGATGCAGATTTCATTTTCCAACAGGACTTAGCACCTGCACACAGTGCCAAAGCTACCAGTACCTGGTTTAAGGACCATGGTATCCCTGTTCTTAATTGGCCAGCAAACTCGCCTGACCTTAACCCAATAGAAAATCTATGAGGTATTGTGAAGAGTAAGATGCGATATGCCAGACCCAACAATGCAGAAGAGCTGAAGGCCACTATCAGAGCAACCTGGGCTCTCATAACACCTGAGCAGTGCCACAGACTGATCGACTCCATGCCACGCCGCATTGCTGCAGTAATTCAGGCAAAAGGAGCCCCAACTAAGTATTGAGTGCTGTACATGCTCATACTTTTCATGTTCATACTTTTCAGTTGGCTAAGATTTCTAAAAATCCTTTCTTTGTATTGGTCTTAAGTAATATTCAAATTTTCTGAGATAATGAATTTGGGATTTTTATAATCATCAAAATTAAAAGAAATAAACATTTGAAATATATCAGTCTGTGTGTAATGAATGAATATAATATGCAAGTTTCACTTTTTGAATTGAATTAGTGAAATAAATCAATTTTTAGATGATATTCTAATTACATGACCAGCACCTGTGCTCAAGTGAACAAAATATATAACACTGGCCTAGTGGTTTTTGGATATTTTACTGCAAAAATATTACATATTGCACCTTTAAATGCATGAATTATATGAAATCATATCATTTGGTTATTTGGTGTCCTTTTTTGGAAAGACATCTAAATTTACCTTGAAAAAAGCTGAAAAATACAGTTTTGTGAAAATCACACTTCAATCTGATGGTTTTTGCTGGATATAGGCAATGATGGCAAAATGGACGCATTAATAGATAAATGGTGTATGCTTAATTTCACGCTAAGTGTGCGATCAATCACGATTAAGGGTGCACGATTAATTGCGATTAATCACGATTAAAAAATAGAATCTATTGACAGTCTTAAATTTATATATATGAGGAGATAGATAGATAGATAGATCATTTTGAATTGATATACAATGTAATTCAATGTTGTAACTTTCACTAGTGTAAAGATTTAATGTGAATTCATTTCTCCACATGGATATCAGTTCAACTGCTGTTATAAATATGCAGTGGTTTCTGTTACTTATGGTCAGAAGTTCAGCATAAAGGTTCTTATGGTAATTTCATGATTTACACCCCTTGACCTTTTATTCTCATTCATAACCTCATCCATCCATTTCAAATTGATGTAGTCAGATTTATGCAGTATTTCTTCAAGACAAACTTTGAAATGTTTAAGAGTCTTTCAGCGTTATGTTAAGAAATGAACTGTTTTTCATAAGTGGTGAACTAGCTGGCCACATAGTGGTTAATCTGCATCCTGTTCATCTTTGAAAGGTTTTTCTTTGATTTTCTCTGTAGGGGAAACAGTAGATTGTCTAACAGCAGGCATGCTAAGTTTCCTACAACACTGCAGTTATCTGGTTTCTGCATTCTATTGTTGTCATTATTTGGTCTTTAGAAACACATGCAGAAATGTTGTCTTCCTCCACAGTTTGGTTTTAATTCTCTGGTTTGATCTTGCATTAAGTTTATCAATAAATAAAATTTCCTGTTACTGTAATGTAAATAACATTTAATTAGATATGTATTTATATATTTAATTTAAGGTAACTTAACTTTTTTTATTTAAAAGAACAAAACTGCAAGACTAACATAGCTTACATTTCTATATATAAAAATAATAATCATAATAATAAAAAATACTGTACTGGTTTCTCCTAGTACATGCCCCTGCTGGACAGCACAGGCCAAATGAAAATAGCAAGCAGAGAAAAAGAAGCAAAGTAAGGGCTTGAATAATTGAATCATTCACATAGCCCTTAAGAGGGGAGGTAATGGAGGAATGTCTTTGTACATATCAGTGTTAAGTAAACAAACTCACAAACATCCTTTCTTTCCCAGAAGGCTTTGAGGAAGTTCATTTTAAGGATGATGATTCAGCATTCCGGTATTGATTTGGTTGATGGGTGACTAATTACTGGAACCTTTTTAAATGGGAACAGACAAGGTTCAGTTGCGAGTTGCATAAAGAGGGATGTTTGATGTAAGGACGTAAGGACTAAAGAGGCTCTAAGAGTCTTAGTAATTCCACTGAGACAAAAAAAGAGAGATGCAGGTTTATATGCTTACAGATTAAAATAAGGCATTGGCTAAATCTGGTACAATGTATTAATTGGAAACATTTATGCTGAATATTGTACATGGTCCCTTTCCAAATAATAATAAACCAAATAAAGTAAATTACAATAACATTGCTGTTTTACTGTATTTTGATCAAATAAATGCAGGCTTGGTGAGCATAAGAGACTCCTTTTAAAAACACATTTAAAATTTTTCCTAACCCCAAACTTTTGAGCGTTAGTATATTGACAGACAAGAAAAACATTGGGTAATTTGTCATTTTACAGCCTATTATAGGTTTTTAACCTATTAAACCAATTTGACTGTTTTCTTCACAGATCCACCATAATATTATATTGTATACTGCATGTGTTTTCAGCTCCATGTTTTACATTTTGTTCTTCTCTTTAGTCTTTCTAAGAAGATCTAGGTGGAACCTGGTTGTAAAACATGACCAATAAAATTTATCTCAGTGTTTTTATCTCAGAAGATTAAAAACACAAGCTAGTTAAAGCTCTTTTGTTGTTCAGGTCATTGGCAATGCTTCAACTTTGAGAGATTTGAGTATTTTTGTACAGAGAGAGAAAAAGACAGACGAGAGAGAGAGAGAGAGAATACCTTTCAGGCAAAAAGCAAAAAAGCTAAAAGTGATATTTTGAACCAAAATAAAAGTTGTCTTTCTGAGTCTTTCTGACACTTGTAGAATATCTAATTGCATTACATTTCTATGGAAGTCATGCTTTTCCAATTAAATGTTCACACAGCTGAGGTATTTAAGCACAAGCAAGTGTACAGCCTGTGAAAACACAATCCTGACTTTGAAAGTAAGAGACGCACCTGAAAGCCTCTTTTTGGAAGAGAGCCTTAAGAAGAAACAAATCACACCTTTCAAGGTTGAAGATTTCAGGAGCATGGAAACATGTTCACTTATGGCTTTTTATGCACTGTAAAAAATAAAAAATGGAAAATGTACTGGTAGTTTTCTGTCAGAAAATTTTTTGTTAACCCTAAAACACAACACAATGCAATGTGTAATTCAAAATACAGGTAAAACAAAACAAACAAACAAACAAAAAATATGGAAAATTCCTTCATAATTATACAAGTACATTGTGCTATATTTTTACAGACCTTTTTAATAGTGTGAGCTTCACTATCTTGAAAATGAGAACACCAAGGCCGATATTGCCCTTAATGAAAACAACATGCAAAATGTGATTCCTGTGGGTGAAATCATGTCCCTAGGTGGGAAAGTGGAAATCAGCTCATAGGCTGAATGAAAGGAAATCATTTTTGTAACGGAAGAGGAAGAACAGAGTGTGTCCATTGGAGAGATCTCAGAGGAGGATACAAGCAAGGATAGTGATTCCCAGGGCTATTCTAACAAGGACACCAACTCTGCAATGGTCATAGGAAGCGTCACGGACAGCCAGGAGGTTGTAAAAGAGTATGTTTGATAAGCAAGGGCCATGTCTTTTTGGTATTTTAAGGGTTAAGTAAAATGTGTGGGTTCCTTTTCTTCCTAATTAACAGTTTCTTCTGTCTAACAGAGGTTTTTCAAATTTTCTGTCACAGTGTTCTCTCCATATTTATGATTCTTTGCAGTCTTTAGCCACTGCCTACAATGCTCTGGATCCTTCACTGGTTACCGAAAGTAACTCACTTCTGCTAAACATTTACTCTGAATTCTTGCACCCGAGAACATGTCAATTAAAAGTTTGCAAAGAATTATTTCCTACTCAAGCAACAAGGCACTCATTTCTATCCTATAGGAGCAAACTGGGAGTTGCTTTGGAAGGCAACATTCCCAGTACATTATGCGTTTTGAAATTTTCTTACCTATTTGACAAGACAATAGCCCTTTTTCTGTTTTCTCTAGTCATGTAGCACTGATTTCAGTATTTATTTATTTGCCTTTCTATTGCATAGGCAGGCAAGTTTTATTGAAAGCCTATTTTGCCAGCAGTGAAGTACCCCTTTAATTATACGTTTATGGATAATAGACTCTATACAAATAAACCTAGCATCCTTAAATCAATAAAGTGTACATTGTACTTGTTGTGGATGTGTCATTGTAAGTCTAACCTCTCCATTCATGTGTTGTTTCTGTGTATTGAGCAGAATGTTCCGGTCCACTGGGCATGGAGGGTGGAATCATCTCCAACCAGCAGATAACAGCCTCCTCCACTCACCGAGCTCTCTTCGGCCTCCAGAAATGGTACCCCTACTTTGCCCGGCTGAATAAGAAGGGTCTTGTGAACGCCTGGACCGCAGCCGAGAATGACAGATGGCCCTGGATTCAGGTAACAGATTGACATGGGCAGATTAAGTCTGGATGAAGATCCATCAACAGTGAATAAACCTGTAGTTGGGAGAAATTTTCTCTTCCTGTCGGCAGGTTTATCTGAGAATGATGATCATTGCTAGAATGTTTTTTTTGTTGTATATTTGCTTTGATAGATTTTGTTTCAGACAAGCTAACTTTTTTAGGTTTAAAGCTTCTGTTTTACTATTTATGTGTCAAATTATGTTCCAATTTATTTTGCTTTATTCACATGGCATACTTTGGTAAATATTGCCAAAGCAATGTAAAGAAATGCATATGTAAAGCACAAAAAAATAAATAATCAATAATAAAATATAAATATATAAATGTTATATAATAACACTACCAGCCAAAAATTTGGAACAATCGAGAATTTCAATGTTTTTGAAGCCTCTTATTTCTTTTTGAAGTCCCATTATCTTGATGAAAAATACAGTTTTAAAACAGTAATGTTGTAAAATATTATTACAAGTTAAAGCTGCAGTCTGTAACTTTTTTTGGTTAAAAATGATCTAAAATCAATTATTGAGCAAGTAGATAACCAGCCAGGGTTCAAATCTATCTCCTTACCTTAGCCCGATTCACAACGGTTGTAATAATGTTTTATAAAATGATTTTTTTTTATGAATAATAAAATCAGTACTGGTGGGTTTCCACAAGAAATTCAAGCATGCAGCCGTTCATCTTTGCATCATTATATCACGTCTGTAAACAGAAAGGAGTCTCGGCTAGTAGGTTATATGGCATGTGAGGATGCTGCTGGTAGTGGATCATTTATAGCCTTTACTCACAACAGCTGGAATAATTAAATTTATAATTCTGATGGTGAATTGTAATCCAGAAAGGTCCAAATTACAATCCTCAGTGACAACTGGAGATTCACCTGTAGTCAAAAGCAAAAGACTTAAGACTGCGAAGTGGCTTCAGAAATTGAAATCTACAGGTAATGCTAATACACACTAAATACACATAGTCACGCAATGCTGATGTTGTTAACATTAACAATTTGAGAACAAAGTATAACAATAATAATAATTTGCACGGTTTGACATGATCCGAGCTAAGCGATCATTAGATTTAATCACCATTGGCAGCGCAATTTATTTATTTATTGTAATGCTTTTTTCTCAGTTGGTTAGAACAAAAGTGGCAGACATGTTACTTACTTGTTCAGATGACATTTTCCGGTGAAAATTCTTATTTTGGTCATACTTCCAAGACTACAATCTGTGATTCTACAGTATTCACACCAGTGTGGTGACTGACAGCAAACATTAGATGCACAACCCGTAAAGATGATAATTCCACAATAACTGCAATTGCAGGTTTCAAACAGAGATGGCAACAAAGAGGCAAAACGTACGGATTGCAGCTTTAAGAGAACTGTTTTCTATTTAAAATGTAATTTAGTCCTGTAGTGGCAAAGCTGAATTTTCAGCAGCCATTATTCCAGTCTTCAGTGTCACATGGTCCTTCAAAAATCATTCTAATATGCTGATTTGGTACTCAAGAAAAAAATTCTTATTATCAGTTGAAAACAGTTGTGCAATTTTTTATTCGTTTGTTTTTGTTTTCTTCAGCAAGGAAGCTGTGAATTTAGTGGGATCTCTCTGTTATCCACTCAAGAAATCAAAACAGTTGTTTTTCTAACAAATTCCCTCCTTGGCTGCAACTCTGTCGGAAATGTTTCAAAAGCGCAGAAATGTTGCATTCACAGAACCGCTTCATGTTAGTCCATTACTGTTGATTGATGGCGATGGTAAACTTACATCTTTGTGTATCAATACATTCCTTTAAATTTCTTCGGGTAGATGGTTTAGTATTCATATGCAGTTTCTTCAGCAGAGTACATTTGATTGATAATGCAGACAATCACAGTGGATGGAAGTCTCAGTCCATTTACCTCTAGTTTTACGATGAGTAGCCTCATGTCAACCTCAGATTCATTCTTTAAATGCCTGCTTGTAAAAGACAGAGAGACTGAATTGGATCCTTCATTGAACTGATATTCAGCGGCTTGTCTGTGCAGCAGCGTAGTGTAAAACTGACCTCTGTGAGGAGCTAAGATGAAATTCGGCTAAGAAAGAAATGATAGGGAGAGTCTGACTGCAGACTTCTGAGCGTAACAAATTAACCACCATTTGTGCACCAGTGGTTGCTCGCAGGTAAAGATTGAGGATTATAGGTGGAGCGAGAGCGAGAGAGAGAGGGAGGGGAAAGTAGTGAAAAGGGAGAAATCTAAAGCATTTAGGGAGTTTGTCTGACTTTAATGATGCCACTTGGGATGGAGGTTTTGGTGCTCTGGAGCTGCTGGGTTAGAACACAAAGAGGTGTGTTAGAAATATCAGATTGGCTTAAGGCCATGCTGTGGTAGCCTCCACATGACATCTCTTGAGCTCTCAAATTAGAGGTGACATACAGCGTGTCTGTTTGTCTGCCTCTTGTTAACACGCTTTTTCCTCACTGTCATTCTTATTCTGTCCTTCCCTCTCATTTATACCTCAGCTTCTCACTGTCTTCAAGCCTTCAGGTGCTGTGGTGGTGAATAAAATGCAAGCTCTAGCATCATTTACATCGGGGGCAGTGGGGACGTCATCACCAATTTCTGCCATGTTTGGCAATGTTGTTTTTGTGAACAAATGCAATAATTATGAATTATTCCACCTATGCATTCAATTTTAAGATGTTTTGAGCAAAATGAGACACTTTTTATTCTTGGAAAAGGGGCTCTTTTAAATTCAGGTATGCCTACAGTAATTCTAGCAAAATTTTTAAATATAGGCCCTAAAAGGACACTTGGAGACATAATTACCTCCCTTCAGCTCAAAGCTCAAAGCTCAACTTTTGGTAATAGAACGACAATTAGTTTCCTCCGTATGCTGGGAATCAAAAGAAACTTTCAGCAGGAACGTAGATCAAATAGATCCTAAAAACTCTCAAACTTTCAATATGTATATAATGTGTTTTTCAGTGTTTATCATAAACTTATGAACACATACAATACAAATTTTTTAATTATTCCACTTATTTATGGCAATTTAAGGGGTTTTCTAAAAAAAAATGGACAATATTTTTGTCTATTGACTCAAAATCCAAAATGTAGTTGAGTATGGGAATATGTTAGTGGATTACAAGCCCTCATACTCAAAGCAAAAATGTTATCTCCAAACCAATGATTCATCTTTAAGATTAAGCAGTTGATCTGTGCATATCCACTGAGCTATAAAATCCCAATAGTGACAGCGGCAGATGTGGGAATTAAGTTATGGAATAAAATTACATTCCAGAGTTCATTTAAGAACTTGAACTGATCATTGACAGTGAGTGCTCCCTCAAATCACTGTGTAATGAGGACTTGTTATTTTGAAAAGTTATTCCAATTGAATATGACTGCTTTTTGTTTTAATATATTTAAAACTGTAACTTATTCCTGTGATGGAGCTAAATTTTCAGCAGACATTACTCAAGTCAGTATCACATGATCTTTCAGAAATCATTATAACATGCTGATTTACTTAATATTTTATCCCCAAATTCTTTGATGAAAGAGAACAAAAGAACAGCATTTATTTGAAATAGAAATCTATTGTAACATTATAAATGCTTTGCTGTCACTTTTGATCAATGTAATGGATCCTTGCTTCAATAAATCAATTTCTTTCAAATCGAATCTTACAATTCCCATCTTTTGAATGAAGATAAATCTATTTGTTTATAAAATAGAGGGAGAAGGAGCTAGAGGTAAACATGGAATTCTTTGAGGGTGGAAGAGGCAGATTTGTCTGTAGCACTTGAATCTTGACTTTCTTGTGTGAAATTGCTTTGTGACACACTGGGGAAATTTCTTTAAGCCCATAGTGGACAAAAGCGTGAGATTTCATAACTGAAGAAGTGGCACTTTTGAACATGAAGGAAGTGGAATACTCAGCAGCGTGCTTTATTCATTTATTTATTTCATTTCTTGGGAGGATCAGGATTTGGCACGTCTCCTCAATATCCTGAATTTCACCATTTAAGTGCTCAACTGTAGCATCCAAGGCTTTTAGTACAACATATCAGCACTTATCCTTGCCAGGCATGTTTTATTGTTATGTCAGAATCGATTTGTGTAATTTATCCACGGTTTATCTTTTCAAATATCACAACCATATACAACTAAATCAAGTATTTGAGGGTAGAAATTTGTTTGTAACTGCTGTCAGTTCTGAGTATATCAGCCATGTTGCCAATAACACTCACACTCATTTGACTCATTTGTGTCAAGGCCAGACGTAAGTGGGTGGACCTTGGTGAAATCAAATGGACCTGTGTCTTTTCTCAAATTTCATTGAATATAATTTGTCCTTTCCTTAGTCATTATGAGGCAATATTTGACTATGCTACATAGCCTAGTTAACTGTACAAAGACAAAAACAGCACAATAAGTTCACAATAAGAGTTCTCAGCATGCACTGTAGCATTAATAAATCATGCACACTATGCTTTTCAGTTCACTGTTTAATGGATTATTTGCACTGCTGTTGCTGTTATGGTGCCATTAAGTCATATAGTGTTAACTGCATCACAGTGCTTATACAGTCAAGAATGTGGCTGAGTAATTGTTTGTGTATTGGATGTTGTCTATCACACACAATATTTTGCAAAGACATCATACTTTTTAGATTATTGTTTGCCAAGCACATATAACATGAATGAAAAGCAGAATACAACACTGTTTTGGGAAGTTTTATTGTGACTCTGAAAGGAGTATAGGTGAGACAATACCGCACGGCATGGGTTAATTATCTGCATGACTCACTAGCCAGTGTATTTTAAGTCTTTAAACATAATTCACATATTTCCTATTTAAATAAATTAATATATTTTAAGTTACACTACTATTCAAACATTTGGGGTCAGGATATATTTTTTTTAAAGAAAGTAATACTTAAGCAAGCATGCATTAAATTGATAAAAATAAATGACAGTAAAGAGTTTTATAATGTTAAAAAATGTATATTTCTATAAGGTTTAATATTTCGATTTCTTTAAGGTCTCTAAATTTTAAGCATCACAACGGTTTTTAACATAATAAGAAATTAGCACATTCTCATAAAATGACTTCTGAAGGATCGTGATACTGAAGACTGGAGTAATAATGCTGAAAATTCAGCTTTGACATCACAGGAGTAAATTCCATTTTAAAAATATATTAAAATAGAAAACGGTTATTTTAAATTGTAATAATATTTCACGATATAACTGTTTTTCCTGTATTTCGATCAAATAAATGCAGCCTTGGTGAGCATAAGAGACAGTTTTAAAAAACATTGGTTACTAACTATTAACAAGCAGTAAAGTAGGAGTTTATTGAGAGAAATATATACAGTATACATATATACAGGTCCTTCTCAAAAAATTTGCATATTGTGATAAAAGTTCATTATTTTCCATAATGTAATGATAAAATTAAACTTTCATATATTTTAGATTCATTGCACACCAACTGAAATATTTCAGGTCTTTTATTGTTTTAATACTGATGATTTTGGCATACAGCTCATGAAAACCCCAAATTCCTATCTCAAAAAATTAGCATATTTCATCCGACCAATAAAAGAAAAGTGTTTTTAATACAAAAAAAGTCAACCTTCAAATAATTATGTTCAGTTATGCACTCAATACTTGGTCGGGAATCCTTTTGCAGAAATGACTGCTTCAATGCGGCGTGGCATGGAGGCAATCAGCCTGTGGCACTGCTGAGGTGTTATGGAGGCCCAGGATGCTTCGATAGCGGCCTTAAGCTCATCCAGAGTGTTGGGTCTTGCGTCTCTCAACTTTCTCTTCACAATATCCCACAGATTCTCTATGGGGTTCAGGTCAGGAGAGTTGGCAGGCCAATTGAGCACAGTAATACCATGGTCAGTAAACCATTTACCAGTGGTTTTGGCACTGTGAGCAGGTGCCAGGTCGTGCTGAAAAACGAAATCTTCATCTCCATAAAGCTTTTCAGCAGATGGAAGCATGAAGTGCTCCAAAATCTCCTGATAGCTAGCTGCATTGACCCTGCCCTTGATAAAACACAGTGGACCAACACCAGCAGCTGACATGGCACCCCAGACCATCACTGACTGTGGGAACTTGACACTGGACTTCAGGCATTTTGGCATTTCCTTCTCCCCAGTCTTCCTCCAGACTCTGGCACCTTGATTTCCGAATGACTTTGGACCACTGAGCAACAGTCCAGTGCTGCTTCTCTGTAGCCCAGGTCAGGCGCTTCTGCCGCTGTTTCTGGTTCAAAAGTGGCTTGACCTGGGGAATGCGGCACCTGTAGCCCATTTCCTGCACACGCCTGTGCACGGTGGCTCTGGATGTTTCTACTCCAGACTCAGTCCACTGCTTCCGCAGGTCCCCCAAGGTCTGGAATCGGTCCTTCTCCACAATCTTCCTCAGGGTCCGGTCACCTCTTCTCGTTGTGCAGCGTTTTTTGCCACACTTTTTCCTTCCCACAGACTTCCCACTGAGGTGCCTTGATACAGCACTCTGGGAACAGCCTATTCGTTCAGAAATTTCTTTCTGTGTCTTACCCTCTCGCTTGAGGGTGTCAATGATGGCCTTCTGGACAGCAGTCAGGTCGGCAGTCTTACCCATGATTGCGGTTTTGAGTAATGAACCAGGCTGGGAGTTTTTAAAAGCCTCAGGAATCTTTTGCAGGTGTTTAGAGTTAATTAGTTGATTCAGATGATTAGGTTAATAGCTCGTTTAGAGAACCTTTTCATGATATGCTAATTTTTTGAGATAGGAATTTTGGGTTTTCATGAGCTGTATGCCAAAATCATCAGTATTAAAACAATAAAAGACCTGAAATATTTCAGTTGGTGTGCAATGAATCTAAAATATATGAAAGTTTAATTTTATCATTACATTATGGAAAATAATGAACTTTTATCACAATATGCACATTTTTTGAGAAGGACCTGTATATATATATATACGACTGTATATATACACACTTGCCTGTGCTACATGGCTATGGCCTCTCTGTCTCACAGTATAGAGCTTTTAAATCTCTCTGTTTCATTGGAAATTAAATTTGAAGCATCTCTCTCTGTTCCATTCTCTCTTTGCCTTTCAACTTTTATTTGCACATTAGTCTGAAAAACTTTTTTAAACCAAAGGTGAAGAAGTAAAAGTCAAAATCATGATTATGTGGCATTATAACTGCCTAAAATCTGCCGTTCATCCAACATTAAAAAGGTTTGAATACACAGCATTAAATGTAGTTTCTGCTTTGCAGCATTTTTCTCATACAGACAACATATACTGAAGTGTGTCTTTTTTGTCTGCAGATTATCCCTGCAGACACCAGTTACAATCCTGAGGGATGATACTGTCATTAAAACGTAGCACATCACAATATCTTTGAAAATGCCCTCACCACAGCAGAAAGCCTGAATGTTTGAGGTGGGATAATTATGACTGTGCGTGACTCAGCAGATTGTGTCATACCATGGGCTTATTAGGCTGGTTAACCGCTTTAGGTGGCTGAGTTAACTGCAAGCATGCTCCTGCATGAGATAAGTCATAGTTCATTAAGAGGTAATGAGCAGGGCTGTAAGCCTTGCCACTATCTAGATGGAACTATACGCAAGATGGCGCCGCGGATGGCAGCTTCAGTGCATAGCTCTTCAGTGTTTGTTCTGTTTTTGTTCGTTTTTCCTGTTTTTTGTTTTTCAAACACCATCAGTTTTACCAGGGATGAACTGCTGAACATTCGGCAGTACACACCACAAAATCTTTTACCGGATTTCGATTATTCAGACGTTTTGTTGAACGTTGTAGTCGGCGCAGCGGCAGCGCTGTTAAGACGCTTCAGGAGGACGCGCAGACGGGGGAAGCGCGCCGGAGCTCTCGTGAAACTCAGACAGCGCGGATTAAGAACGGCGCTCCCCAGCATCCATCTGGCAAATCTCCGTTCTCTTCCCAACAAAACAGACGAACTCCTTCTGCTCTCCCGGACAAATAAGGATTTTTCAAACTCTGCTGCTCTGTGCTTCACGGAGACCTGGCTGAACGACGCCATTCCGGACAGCGCGTTAAGTCTGCCGGGCTTTCAGCTGTTCAGATCAGATCGCGACGCAGAATCAACGGGGAAATCACGCGGTGGTGGTACGTGCTTTTACATCAACGAAAGGTGGTATTCAGATGTAACTGTGTTAAAGAAGACGTGCTGTCCAGATCTTGAAACACTCTTCATTAACTGCAAGCCGTTCTATTCGCCGCGGGAGTTTTGTTCGTTCATTCTGGTGAGTGTCTACATTCCTCCGCAATCGCACGTGAGCTCAGCTTTACAGATCCTCGCTGATATGATCACAGAGAGCGAGCAACAACACCCGGACTCTGTTCTAATCATTCTCGGGGACTTTAATAAAGCCGTTCTCTCACGTGAACTTCCAAAATACAGACAGCATGTTACTTGTCCCACCAGAGACAGTAATACACTGGATCACTGTTACACAGCAATAAGGGATGCATATCACTCTGTCCCACGGGCAGCTTTGGGGCTCTCTGATCACTGTCTAGTTCATCTCATACCGACCTACAGACAGAAACTAAAATCAGCTAAACCTGTAGCAAAGACTGTAAAGAGATGGACCACCGAAACAGAGCAGGCTTTACAATCCTGTTTCGAATGGACTGATTGGAGTGTTTTTGAAGCTGCTGCCAGCGATCTGGACGAGCTCACAGAGACTGTTACATCATATATCAGTTTCTGTGAGGATTTGTGCATTCCTACAAAGACTCATTTCACTTACAACAATGACAAACCCTGGTTCACTGCAAAACTCAGCCAGCTCCGTCAGGCCAAAGAAGATGCTCGCAGAAAAGGGGACAGAGTCTTGTACAAACAGGCCAAATACACACTGGAAAAGGAGATTAGAGTGGCAAAGAGGAATTATTCTGATAAACTTCGGAAACAGTTCTCTTCTAATGACACAGCTTCAGTGTGGAAAGGTCTAAAAGACATCACCAATTACAAGACACCATCCCCCAGCTCTGTGGCAAATCAACACCTGGCAGACGATCTGAACGAGTTTTATTGCAGGTTTGAGAAATCACCATCACCATCATCATCATCATCATCATCATCATCATCATCATCATCATCATCATCATCATCATCATCATCATCATCATCATCATCATCATCATCATCATCATCATCATCATCATCATCATCATCATCATCATCATCATCATCATCATCATCATCATCATCATCATCATCATCATCATCATCATCATCATCATCATCATCATCATCATCATCATCATCATCATCATCATCATCATCATCATCATCATCATCATCATCATCATCATCATCATCATCATCATCATCATCATCATCATCATCATCATCATCATCATCATCATCATCATCATCATCATCATCATCATCATCATCATCATCATCATCATCATCATCATCATCATCATCATCATCATCATCATCATCATCATCATCATCATCATCATCATCATCATCATCATCATCATCATCATCATCATCATCATCATCATCATCATCATCATCATCATCATCATCATCATCATCATCATCATCATCATCATCATCATCATCATCATCATCATCATCATCATCATCATCATCATCATCATCATCATCATCATCATCATCATCATCATCATCATCATCATCATCATCATCATCATCATCATCATCATCATCATCATCATCATCATCATCATCATCATCATCATCATCATCATCACAATCACCATTCACACCTCCAACAACCCCCCTCTCCCCCACACCTACAATTCAGTTCAGTGAAGATGATGTGCGCCAGGTCTTCAGAAAGAACAAGAGAAGAAAGGCACCAGGCCCAGACAGCGTTTCACCAGCCTGTCTGAAAACCTGCGCTGACCAGCTGGCCCCCATCTTCACAAAGATCTTCAACAGGTCACTGGAGCTGTGCGAAGTCCCCTCATGCTTCAAACGCTCCACCATCATCCCCGTCCCAAAGAAACCCAAAATTACTGGTCTTAATGACTACAGACCTGTGGCTCTAACGTCTGTGGCCATGAAGTCATTTGAAAGACTGGTTCTGGCTTATCTGAAGGACATCACTGGACCCTTACTGGACCCCCTGCAGTTTGCTTACCGAGCAAACAGGTCTGTGGATGATGCAGTCAATATGGGACTGCATTATGTTCTCCAGCATCTGGACAGACCAGGGACTTATGTGAGGATCCTGTTTGTGGACTTCAGCTCTGCTTTTAACACCATCATCCCATCACTCCTCCAGCCCAAACTAACTCAGCTCTCCGTGCCCACCTCTGTCTGTCAGTGGATCACCAGCTTCCTGACAGACAGGCAGCAGCTAGTGAGGCTGGGAAAATTCTCATCCAGCACCCGCACCATCAGCACCGGCGCCCCTCAGGGCTGTGTCCTCTCCCCACTGCTCTTCTCCCTCTACACCAACGACTGCACCTCTAAAGACCCCTCTGTCAAGCTCCTGAAGTTTGCGGACGACACCACAGTCATCGGCCTCATCCGGGACGGAGACGAGTCTGCTTACAGACTGGAGGTTGAACAGCTGGCTGTCTGGTGCAGTCTTAACAACCTGGAGCTCAACACGCTCAAGACAGTGGAGATGATCGTGGACTTCAGGAGAAACCCCCCTGCTCTCCCCCCACTCACCATCATGAACAGCACTGTGACTGCAGTGGAGTCATTCAGGTTCCTGGGCACCACCATCTCACAGGACCTGAAGTGGGACATTCACATTGACTCCACTGTGAAAAAGGCCCAGCAGAGGTTGTACTTCCTTCGCCAGCTGAGGAAGTTCAACCTGCCACAGGAGCTGCTGAAACAGTTCTACTCTGCCATCATTGAATCCATCCTCTGCACTTCAATTACCGTCTGGTTCAGCTCAGCTACCAAATCTGACCTCAGAAGACTACAGAGGGTAGTCCGGTCTGCTGAGCGAATCATTGGCACAACCCTCCCCACTCTCCAAGAACTGTACTTATCCAGAGTGAGAAAAAGGGCAAAGAAGATCACTCTGGACCCCTCACATCCAGCACACTCCCTCTTTGAACTGTTGCCATCTGGTCGACGCTACAGAGCCCTGAGCACCAGAACGACCAGACACAGGAACAGTTTCTTCCCTCAGGCAATCCATCTCATGAACACTTGACAAACATGGAACACACAACACTATTACACATTATTTACTTAAAACACTTACTTATATTTCAAATTTGCACACATAACTGTACATACAATTGTCTATATTATATATTGTTTTTTGCTTTTTTTTTGCACTTTGTCTATCTTGTAAATTCGTATATTATTATTTTATTCCTTTTATTATGTGTCTTGTCTTGTCGCTGTCACTCTGTTGCACTGGGGAGCTTCTGACACTAAAACAAATTCCTAGTATGTGTAAACAACATACCTGGCAATAAAGCTCTTTCTGATTCTGATTCTGATTCTGATTCTGAAGACAGCAGCAGAATACTGCTGTCAGTGCTATATATATACAGAAACTATATATACACACTATTTCTGTATGTACACGCACGTAAATACTATATACTGTTTAAAAAATAAGCTTGTAAAAGAAGTATCTCCCATACAGTAAAAACAGCACTACTGTGGAACATTTAGTTGAATTTTTATATTTAATTTTTAATTTTTGCATTCTAGTTTCCCAATACGTTACAACAGCGATGATCAAAAGAACATGGACAAAACAGTCACTCGTTGTCAGTGGTGTATAAAGTACTCGAAAACCATATTTGAGTAAAAGTATAGATATCTTACCAGAAAATGACTTTGGTAGAAGTTAAAGTCACTGTTTAGAATGTTACTTGAGTAAATGTATTTGTTAAAAGTATGTGTTATTTTTGTACTTAAGTACAAAAAGTATATATTTTTTATATTAAACGTACTTAAGTATTGAAAGTAAAAGTACAAGTAAATGTAAAATACAAAAAGAGCAAAGAAAATATATTATTAAAAATTGTTCTATAGACAGTATGAACTCAGTCAATTTGAACTCTTACATTTTGTTTCTTTGAATTAAAAAAATAGCTAAATGTTCATTGTAATTTTTAAATTTAAAAAAATACTAATATATTAATTATACACTGATTGTTCATGTTAATTCATAGTGCATTATAACTAATGTAAGAGACAACTTTAAAATGTTAAAATTAAAATATTGAAATTAAAAATGAACAATACTTTTATTAACCTTATTTAATGTTACAACTGGACTCTTATTGTAAAGTGTTACCATTTCATATAAATCCAAACAGTCATGCTTAAAAATTACAATCTTTACACAAAGGCATAGCATGGGTCTATTATATGTGTTTGCACATTATTTGCCTCTATTTTAGAAAACTTGATTATCTAATCAAATATGTGTTGCTGATAAAAAAATAACTGAAATCGAATATATTTCTGATTTATGTTTCTGTCGCTGCATGATGAGGATACAGTTTAAATATGCAACTTCGCTGGATAACGAATGTATAAGAGCGAACAAATGGATATAAACTAATGCAGATGAATGGTAACAACCGTGACATTAAACAGTTGGTGTTTTTTTTCACATTGTTTTAACCGCTTGATGTACTACTTATGTTAGCATCCTCTCAGCTTCGACAGCAAACATACTGTTCTTCACTAATGCAGCATCTACTCAACAAACTAATTACTTTATAATGATATAAAAACATGTAGTGTACACTGTATAACATACCGTTTTGGTGTCCGTTTTAAATCCGTTTTTGAAGTGTCCCGCTCTGTGCAGTGCGCAGCCTCACGTCATGTGTCAAAACAAACTCTACGAGGCATCGTAGTTTTTATTTCGCCTCTAGAGGCCGCTCTCATACTGTATAATGACGGCGCACTCTTCACAGCCGCTCCAGCAACGGACGCAACCCGGAAAATGAAATCAATCCCGTTTGTGCGAGCACTTGTTTGCACATGCTTGCTTGCAGCCTGTGTTCTTCCGACTTTATTTTGTAGTAAGTAACGGAAATGCTTTGGGAAAATGTATCGGAGTAAAAGTATACATTTTATTTAGGAAATGTTGTGGAGTAAAAGTAAAAGTTGACAGAAATATAAAAACTCAAGTAAAGTACAGATTCTCCCAAAAAATACTTAAGTACTGTAACAAAGTATTATTACTTTGTTACATTACACCACTGCTCGTTGTAAACAAATGTTCAATGACGTGCCGAAAGCTCTATGACCTGTAATTTATGCCGTATTGATTGATACCTGAACATCTCACTTTGCTATCTGTGTTTAAACTAAACACATTTAAACCTTGCCAATTTAAAGATGTATCCGTAAGACACGAAAGAGAACTCACGTGCTATGAGGAGATTTGTCTGTACTCATCCAAAGTGTGTGCATGGACAGCCGCGTCACAGCGCGCAAATACCCTTGCGCAAATTCTCTTTCAAGTCTTGCACCTAAACAGACAAATTCACACAAAAATTATGTCAACATGCCCATCTTAGCGAGTATCCTAACAAACATAGTAGGTTATGTCTTAGGAGAAAAACGAGATAAAAGGGACAGCCGTCTTAAAGGGACAGCAGTCTAATATTCCTTCTCTCTCTGTTTTAATGTTAATCGAACGACAAAGCACGAAGAAATCACTCTTGACTGAATAGCTTTTGTAACTTCAATAATGTTTAATCTTTATTTAACTATTCAAATAAATTTATATGCAGTGTTATTTTATATTTGATTACTTTATTCAATTGCTGTACCTGAAAGCTGTTAGATACATAAAAAACATGTAGAGCATTGTTTATTTTATTTGTATCTTAGCTCTCATGTATTTATTTGTGCTGTTTCTTGTAGTTAGATTATTTGTTTTTTATTTTCTTTATCTTTATTTGACAATTGTTCTATTTTTTTTACTGAACATACCGAACTGTACCGAAACCATGACACTAAAACCATGAGAAATCTGAACCGTCTCACCCCTAATATATACATGGTGCAATTTGTGAAAAAAACAGAGGGGGGATGTTTTGAAAAGGTTTTTTTTTTGTTTTATTTTTGTTTTTTGTCTTTTTTTCCTCTCAAAAATAAATCATAAACCACAGTTTTAACCTTGAGATTTGAAGTATTATATAGCTTGGATATTTGACCACTATTTACAATGAAATGAATAGTTCTTAATTTCTGATAGGAATGAAAAATCAATCGGTAGTTATTGATTTTTTTTAATAGAATAATGAGATACAAACCTCTACATTCAATCGCATTTGCTCCCATGTATTTTTGATGACATTGCATACACATACAAACTTTTAGTCCCCAAGTGCGCACATATGGAGAAATACATGTTTATGTCAGATTTCATTAGATAGAATAGAACCAGGACGGTACGCAGGGTTTCACAAAAATTAGCTTGCTAGGGGGGTTCGGGGGCATGCTCCCCCTTAAAAATTTAGATTTCCCTGGTGTACATATGTGCATTTTAAGATGTTTTAAGGCCAACAAATTGGATAACAATAGCTTTAAAACCATGTCAACAAATACATACATGCATGCACAGATTTGAGGCAGCTTTAATCGCATGTTCGGTAATTTCATGGCCTAATTTACAACAGAACAACGACGGTGCATGCTTGTAGTTTCTTTTGCATTTTATTTCATCTATAATAAAGTTATTTGCAGCACGCACCACCGCATTTGCACGTGCAATTCTTGAGTGCGCACCGCGAACACAGTATACGGCTGATTGGACAGTTATGTAAATTTTTCTGAGTTTTACTGACATAGCCTGACAACATCTCATCTGACCGCAGTTCACTGTTGTTCAACTGAAGCTCCCTCGTTGTCAGCTACCTTTTTCCGTGCTCGTTTTGCACCTGGCGTTGAGGCGAAGTTGGAAAGTGAGTCTGAAAAGTGTCCCGTTTGTTGTGGTCGTAAAGAGACAGTTCTATATAAACGCAGTGTTTTACTTGGCGATGTTTTAAAAAATATACATAGAGGCAGGGATACATAGACCAGAAGGGGGAAATGTCCCCCCAATTATTTTGGGTATGACTTTGACTCGTGACTGTGTGAATGAATATGGTTATCCTACTGCTCCGAAAACATTCACTACTAGGCTTAAGAGATATAAAGTAACCAGTTTAGATGGAAAGGATCTCAGGCAGATGTTACTGTAGCTATACTCATGACATGGTACTTCCTTGAAAATAAATTCCAGCACAGCACTACAAAAACTATAATGAAATGACCCTTCACAATAGATAATGCTTTACAATGAACTGTTAGAGAGCTACATATGGCAATTTATCTATTTAATAAAATATCTTACTCACCTGAGTAATAAAAACACCATCTCCGCATCACTTTTACAACATTTCAAATCCCTCAGTTCTCGCCATCTCCGAAAAACCAAGCCAATGTTGATTTTTTTTTTGCCAGCATACTCTCCTGTGTTTCACCATAAAAAAACAAAACAAAAAACAGGTGATTCCTCTGACGTTCGAGATTTAGCTGCTTTATCTTAGCCTTTCTCCTATCTTAACCCTATCCCCCATACCATATGTGCATCAAAATAGCCGGAGCAACTTTACAGATTGTTTACGGGTATGTCGAGACACACACAGGCGAGTGATGATGTATGTACGCAATTTCCCTTTAAAACCATCCTGACAGGTCTAAAATATAAATGTTAACTGGCTTGTGAATCAGGGTAAGACAAAAACACGTTTTGGGAGAAGTATTGATGATGTATTGACTAAATTTTGAACAAAAAAAGTCACATAGTTTACCTTTTAACCGACATCTAATGTTTTCATGAAGGCAGATATGTTATATACTGGAATCAGTAGAGTCTGTGGTATTTGTGTCTGTTAATGTCTGTGCAGGACTCTCATTCTCCTACCACCCACCACCCACCACAACAACCTAAAAACCCTGTCAGTGGCTGGAGAATTGAGATCATGATTGGTAAACGACTTTTGTGTGATTGTGTGTCAGGCTGATAAACAGCCTTTGGGAATTACAGCCATTTTATGTCCACCGTCCGCATCCGAATCAATTTCCGCAAAACTGACAAATATTGCCGTGCCAGATGTTTCCAATGGCCCCTCTGCACATGGCACCAGTGTGTATCTCCATTAGATAAAGTGACTCCAGCATCTGTGGCCATTATGAGCATGAAGTATCACCCAGTCATGGCCTTTTAGTCACACAGTTTTAATTGGTCACCCCTGTTTTTGTCTTGTGCAAGTCTATGAATGGATAGATTGAGATTCATTTGGTGTATAATTAACATTGTTGGTAATTTTATATCACAGTAACGAATATATAATTATATAGTTTGTTTTTTCATAAACTAAAAATATTAAATAGCAATGTAGTGATGCCTATTTTTTGATAATCCAGCAAATTAAATATTTTACAAATGAAAGATTCTTTCTATCATTTCATTATTTTATCTTTTTTTTTTCTTCTCTCGTGTGATGGTCAAAAAGCAAAAGATAAGATTATTGAATGAATGATAAATCTGGCATCAGAATAAGTTAGAGGTCCTAATGAACCTTTTACAAAATTAGACACGCCACAAGCTACTTTTATTTATTACCTCCTTTTTAAATGGTTTGGCTTTATTTTTACTCTTGTTAAAAAAATCAACTTGTAAGATATAACTTTGTATCAAAGACTATTTTGAATATTCAAAGGTGAAGATCTCTCCATGAGTAATGCAAGTAAAAATCTGTGAGTGATGTGCAAATTACTGTTACAATTATTTCTAATTACTGTACAAGCCTGCAAGCATGTCAAACTAAGAATTCATAGAAATTAGAAAAGTGATTGTTCTTTCAAAAACTTGACGTGTTCTCCCAGCATGTGCTCTATATAGCCGCCGTCAGTGGTTTAGTGAGTTTCTGATACATCTTCAAAGAGACTTAAAGGCTAGGAGAACGAATTCAGCTAGTGATTTGTGTGGCTCCTCAAAGTCCCAGCCCATTGCTCACACACAGTAGGATGGTGAATTAGCTGTCATCAAGTGTAGCTGACTGTGAAGCAACACGCACGCACATACGCTCCCCACTCAGCGATAACAAATCATTTTAAACCCTGTATTATGACTATTACTTTTCCCCCATTTCATGGCTGTCTGTCTACGAGCTTGAGCTGTCTTCCCATTCCCTTCCACACTCTGAGCACTCAGCTTCGCTCCACGCCCTGTCCCTCAGGAGCCTCTCAGACAGCTTTTTACCTCTAGGGAAAACAAAGACTTGACTGACTGCTTTCACTCGCTGTTTGAAGGCAGACTAAATGCCTTAACTCAGTCTAGGGTCTTCAAGCGTTTCTCCATTAGTTAGACAGAGGAGTTATGCTGAGAAATAGTGTGGGAGTTATTTTGAAAGGCTCATTACGTGCAGATCACTTCTTTGCTCAACGATGGCGGTTTATGTGTACATATGTAGAGTGTGATAGATGGGGTTGTGCCATATATGCACAAGTATAGGCATTAATACATGTGTATGCATTCAGGCAGGTGAACACAGTGAGTTGAGCATCAGCATGTGCTCATTTCCATATTGCTCTCGGTCTCCCTCCTGTCATGAAGCCATGCAAGAAGGACATTAGTGCTTCTCTTTCTCTATCTATCTCTCTCTCTCTCCGGTGCATGCTGGAAGTGTGTAGGAGGGAGCTGATTTGAAATTTCTTTATTTTAATTTAGTCTTTTAATTTAGTCAAATGTATAGTATAATGCAATGTAAGTCGCTTTGGATAAAAGCGTCTGCCAAATGCATAAATGTAAATGTAATGTAAATGTCTTTTGCATTCTACTGCATATATTCAATACATCACTGGTTCTCATCTGGTGGGTCGTGATCCTAAAAATGGCTCGCAGGATAGTTGTGATAGGGTCACGCACAGCAGGGAAATAAAACAATGCTGAATGCAAAGCATAAAATGTAACTAACCATATAATCATGCATGGTTATAGCAAAATAAATAGTCTTTGAAAGGGAGGGGAAAAAACACTTTCCATATTTTTGTTGTTAAAGATCATATGTCCAATAATACAGCTAATATTATTGCAGCTAATATGGGTAATACAGCTAATATTATTTAGTTTAGTACATTATTTCTTTCATGTGTTAGACTTGTAAATCACTACTGTTTTTATACGTGTTGGCATGTAAATAAATAAGCAAACAAAAAAAAATGAATTGATAAAACAATATGACATTTATTATGCATATAATTGAGCTTAGGGTAATATTAATGCAATGTAGTGTTTTGGGGCCATTTTTATGAATAGTGTATAATAAACATAGTATTTGTAATTGTTCCATGTGTTATGATAAGTGACACTTGTGCTATTGCTTATGCAATTACCAAATATGTATGTATGCATGTATGTATATAAATAAAAGCCAACAAATAAGATCAATTTATTAGCTTTGCATTTCAATGTGCTTAGGGTGATGTTAATAAAATGTAGTGTTTTGGGGCCATTTTGTTTAATAGTGTACAATAAACAGTACTTGCTCCATGTATTATGGTAAATCATACTTCTGCTTTTGGATGGATGGATGGATAGATGGATGGATAGATAGAGAGATAGATAGATAGATAGATATATAGAGAGATAGATAGATAGATAGATAGATAGATAGATAGATAGATAGATAGATAGATAGATAGATAGATAGATAGATAGATAGATAGATAGATAGATAGATAGATAGATAGATAGATAGATAGATAGATAGATAGATAGATTGATTGATAGATTATGAAATTGCAAAGGCTGCTATTATTTTTTTAAGCGTAGCTTGTCAATGAAGTATGGCTCCAAATGCTAATCCATCTGAAAGCACAGCGAGTTTGAGTCGCTTATTATGTACTTTTTAAAAATGCAGGGAGGGCATATTTGGAGTTTCTGCGCAAGAGCACCCTCTGGCTTTCAGATGGAAAATCATTTACTTCTGATCACAGAGCCGCACAGCTCTGACAAGCTGTGCATAAAAACAATCACAGCTTTTGCCAAATCGCGTGCGGTTTAATTGCGATAAATCATACAGCCCTAATATTAACTATGTCTGTTGTTGTGCTTTGGGTAGTATTAATATAGTGTTTTGGAGACATTTTGTTGTGAATTGTGTAGGGTGTTGGGTTACCACCTGATGTCCGATAAAAATTCTAGGTCCTGAAGCAAAAGCAGCTTAGAATCACTGTTTTACATGATCTTATCTTAGATTTTTTCCCCCTGTTCTTCCACTAAGCTCTTAAATTTGAGTAATAGTGTCTGTTAAACCAGAGCTGAGTTGCACTGAGTCGTGACCTACACAACAGTTTGGTTTGGCATGATGTCAGTCCCTGTGGGCACGTCCTCCCTCTCTCCCACAGCAGGTTCAGTTATGTGCTTCAGATTAACAGTAACATTGAGGATGTGCCCTGCTGTGGAAAAGCAAACTCACAATGGCAGCATGAAGTGAAGGGGTGAAGCCAATTATGCTATGGTTAAACTTGTTTATCTAGAGCCATTTTATAGACACGCAGAGTTGACATACATATTTACAAAACACTCACAATGAAGGGAAAAACATGCACTGTACATTTGAATGTGATTATTGATTTGTGTGCATAGTTGACTGAATACATGATGCAGGTTGACTGACATGAAGGAGTGGCAGTGAAAAGACGCAGTAGGAGCCTTCGCCAGTCCAGCTGCTTGTTTGTGATGTGCAGGAAAGGTTTATAGAATAAAAACACAGTTTCCATCCCA
Organism: Anabarilius grahami; assembly: GCA_003731715.1. Classification (NCBI taxonomy): domain Eukaryota; kingdom Metazoa; phylum Chordata; class Actinopteri; order Cypriniformes; family Xenocyprididae; genus Anabarilius; species Anabarilius grahami. The sequence continues at coordinate 2,556,913 of RJVU01018862.1, forward strand.
TGTGTTTGAGAGAACAAAATCGTAATTTCCTCAGAAATTGGTGCAAAATATGTTTAAAAAATGTAAAAAAAAAAAAAAAAAAAAAAAAGATTTGCTGCAATCAGAGAATCCACTTTGGCTTTTTCATACAAGTCATAAATTGCTTGCATCTCAGAGTGTGCAGACGAAATGCAATACATTCTCTCATGTTATCTAGGGTTCGGAGGCGGATGCCTGGTGTTTGTGAACGCAATCATGTGAGACAGTTCTGGGAGGTATATACCAAAACATTTTGATGACTTTGGCTCTGGCATTTCCGATTGGATCAAACCAACATTTGAGATGCTGTGCAATGAATTTGGTCCACTGGTTAGTTCAATAATCCAATCACACCCTATGTTGATGCAAACTAGGGCACGTTCAAGCTCAAACCGGTGCGCAACGTTTTGCTACGGTTTCCGGGTTGAACGACATATTTCCTGGAAACGGTGTGCAACGGGGTTTGAGATACGTTTTCTCTTGTTTGGTGGGTGTGTCAGAAATGTCAGCCCAATCAGCGGCAACATGTATATAAACCACGCAGTATTAAAGAGACAGCTCGCACAATGGGTATTAATGTAACATAAAAATACTATACATATTTATATATTTTGTTATTGTATTGTGAAGTGACACTTTCATAAACTTTTCTATTCTCCTCTGATTATATAATGGTAAATATTACAATATCATAGCACAACAATAGTAATCATCAATAATGATGAGCCTAATAGGCTACAATAAAAAATAATAAGGTCATATAGATCATGACAGTCTTGGAGGTAAAAAGTGGATTATCTGAAATTTTTGTCTTTTCATCCTGAAATGCGAGGCAAATGTTGGACCACAATAATTAGAAGTTTCCACAAATCCCTTCACTCGATTGGGATGTTCTCTTTTATTCTGGACGGCAAGGGCAGTGACTGTAACATCGAGCATATTTTGCGTTATTAAACACATATTTATACCGATTTCATCAGGCTCTGAAAATTCTTCAAAAATAACACAAAGAATGGCCTTCTCAGCTACCATAGTTGCAACTCTTGCGTCATCAGAACAGGGTGTTCAACGCATCACCGTTTCCGGTTAAAAAACATTTTGCAACGTTTTGTCGGGGCAGAACGCAGCACAGATGTGAGTTTTTTGTTGAGCATCCAGCAATTAGCTCTTAATTTGTTACCATGGTTACTGATTTAGTTGCACACCTGTTTCTAATTTGCTTAGTTAACCTGTGTATATGCAGCCCTCGCCCAAATGATATAATATGAACACTGGGGACAGGGGGAGGGGGGAGCAACTGAACTCAGCTCCGGTCCAGGCAATCGAACCAAGTGTGAAAGCGCCCGAAGTAATTCTTTGTCTGTTCTTGTTGTTATCATAGTGGTTTGCTTCATCATCCATGTTTGCCTATTTGTCCTGTGTTTTTTTTTTTTTTTTTNNTTTTTTTTTTTTTTTTTTTTTAGTCAATAAAAGGTACTGCTGCACATATATCCCGCCTCTACTTTTCCTTTGCTGCAACCAACTGTGACACCATCGTAGCTTATGAGCATCTCTTCTTATCGGATAAAAAAAATTAAACATCAATTGAGCATGTTGTTTTAATGCACGTTTATCCTGGCATTTCCATCCCGTGTTGTATTTTATGCGATATCCCAAAATTTGCATAAAAATAGGTGGATGACATAGCTAATATTTATTCACTGGTTAAAATTTACTTTTAATTTCTCAACAGTGCAACACTTTTTTTCACATTTTTCATGATTTTACTGATAACCAAAATGTCTTGCAATTGAAAATCACAATAAATAAAGTATTCAAAATGTTGTACACTTGCTGAATATAAAGGGGAAAGTATTTAAGAGATAAATTGCCCAAAAATGACACCATTGCCTGTCTCCGACAGACACATCTAGGAAACCTAGAAATGTATTGTCAGTGTATACAATTTAAAACTTAAATTAGTAGGTTTTTAATTAGTAGTTAAGTTAGTAGCTTTGCTACTTTTAGTTATTTCCTCCACAACACTGGTTACTGAAAGCATTTGTGATCCATTGTGCTTGCAGTTTACCTATGTGGTGTTTTAGAAAAAGATCAGAAAAGATGGCTTTGATATTCTACAGGCTAGCTACAAAACTAAGACACTCCCAGAAGGCTGTCAGGTTGTGTGGCCTACTTTAAAACCAGAGGCCTGTAGCTATTCAATGTGCAGAGCTCAAAATACTTGCTAAAATACTAAAAATGCACCTCAAGTAGAATCAGTGGTGTCCTGGAAGGATCAGTCCTATTAAACATAACAAAACAAATCTGTATATGGGGATTTTGTTTTCGAGGGACATGTCTTTTCTTAGGTCAGCTTTATAGTTTTCAATAGAACCCTACTTTAAAGATAAACTGCAAAGCTACACTCAAAAAAATGACACTTTAAACTAACTAACTCAATTCAATCATGGACAGTGGTTCCACATGATTGAGACAAGTAAAATCCAATAGAATCAACCATGTTAAATTAACTAGAATCAATTGTGTTCATTTAAAAATAAATAAATAAAAACCAATAAATAAATACAAAATAAATTGTTTTCATATACATTGATTTTTACAATTCACTCTTCTTGTTTAATTTTGTGATTTACATAACTTTTGTGATGTTCTGTGTTAGAAATCTAGATGTGATACTGGATTCATCCTGAATTGCCTTGACCAGAAACATTGAAGAGCCTAAATTGATCATAAGTCCATTGGTGGCAATAGTTTTACAATTAACATAGGCTTACAATGCTTTTGGGAAATACAACCCAGAGCACTACCACAGTGATTACTTTCTTTTTAAAGTAATTTGAAAGTTTGGTAGCAGGTCCTCAACCCAAGCACAAGTGCAACAATTCACCACAATGGTAACCCTAAAACTATTAATTAACAGAAACTTTTAAATACCAACATAATAGAACCGTAAACATTAAAAAGTCTTTCCATTTTCTCATCTTCCTAAAAACTGCTTAAAATAGCACCTTATTTCAACATTTACACTCCTAGTTCAGCCCCTTTGCAAAGCATGATGGGAAGTGAAAATCCTGTTTGATTAAGTCCTGGTTGGGTTTACTTGATTGAAACATGTTATTTTAATATAAAAACATCAAGTTAAGTCAAAAAGTAATTGTTTCAACTTAATTTAACATGAAGCAATTGAATTTGAACCAGAAACCTAATACAATGGTGTTGAATCAAAATAAGTTGTTTAAATAAAGTGAACAGCATCAAAACATTTTTTTTTCAGTGTATGTGGAAATGCATTTGATATTACAGCTGTAGTTTGTCAAACACAATATGTTCAAAGACTAAAAGGATGCTCTGTGGGTATACGACAAAGCTTAATCAGCCAGATCTTTTCTTAGCATGGAATGTTTTTTCTGTCTTTTCTTAGGGTTCCTAGGAATGTATAATGGAACAAGGCATGGCTTTAACAGCCAGCGGTGTACTTCAGAAACGGTGACTATGAAATGAAGAACTGGGAGTGTCTAGTGGAAACAGTTTTTGGCAGGTTGTCTAAATGGAAATGCTGGCTGTAGGGCTTCTACGACTACTGGTCTGGAAGAGCAGTTGTCTAGTCGGCTAGTCATTGTTTACCTTGTATAAATGACTCTCATCTTGCAGTATAAGCAATCTTTGTGTGAGAGTCAGAGAAACGAATGGGTCCATATCTCCATTACTAGATTCATGCCGCTTGTACTGTCGTAAACAGTGCAAAAACAGTCCTGTCACACTCATTTATGGTTTCTGTCAGCCTTTGGCCAACACTTGATTAGTATCAGGAATGTTTGCAAGAATTTAGGCATGTGTGTCAATGCTCTAAATGGATCCCTTGCCTGGTGTACGTGCTTTGTATGTGTGTAGTTCCAGTGGAAGTGTTCCAGTTCCACTTTATTTGCACTTCTGCATAATTACAAATTGGCATGACCGTTACAGGTCATTATACAAATGGGGTGGGAGAGTGATCAAACGAGTTGTGATTTTTCTTATAAAAATTGCAATTGCAATTTAAGTAATTATTTAATTAAATTGCAGCCTTTGTGATTTGATAAGCTATAATGCGATTGCGGCTTTATTTTGATTAATCATGCAGCCCTATGCTGAAGTTATGTGTGTGTGTGTGTGTGTGTGTCTGTGTATGTATGTATATACAACAATCAGGCATAACATTATGACCACTGACAGGTGAAGTAAATAACACTGATTATCTCTTCATCATGCCACCTCTTAGTGGGTGGATATATTAGGCAGCAAGTGAATGTTTTGTCCTCAAAGTTGATTTGTTAGAAGCAGGAAAAATGGGCAAGCGTAAGGATTTGAGCGAGTTTGACAAGGGCCAAATTGTGATGGCTAGACAACTGGGTCAGAGCATCTCCAAAACTGCAGCTCTTGTGGGGTGTTCCCGGTCTGCAGTGGTCAGTATCTATCAAAAGTGGTCCAAGGAAGAAACAGAGGTGAACCGGTGACAGGATGGCTTCTGTGGGAAGCAAAGGCTGGCTCATGTGTTCAGATCCAACAGACGAGCAACTGTATCTCAGATTGCTCAAAAAGTTAATGCTGGTTCTGATAGAAAGCTGTCAGAATACACAGTGCATCACAGTTTGTTGCGTATGGGGCTGCATAGCCGCAAACCAGTCAGGGTGCCCATGCTGACACCTGTCCACCACCGAAAGCGCCGACAGTGGGCATGTGAGCATCAGAACTGGACCATGGAGCAATGGAAGAAGGTGACTTGGTCTGATGAATCATGTTTTCTTTTACATCACATGGATGGCCGGGTGCGTGTGCGTCGCTTACCTGGGGAACACATGGCACCAGGATGCACTATAGGAAGAAGGCAAGCGGGCGGAAGCAGTGTGATGCTTTGGCCAATGTTCTGCTATGGGACCTTGGGTCCTGCCATCTATGTGGATGTTAATTTGACACATACCACCTACCTAAGCATTGTTGCAGACCATGTACACCCAAATGGCCTCCAAATTCTCCAGATCGCAATCCAATCGAGCATCTGTGGAATGTGCTGAACAAGCAAGTCTGATTCATGGAGGGCCCACCTCGCAACTTACAGGGCTTAAAGGATCTGCTGCTAAGATATTGGTGCCAGATACCACAGCACACCTTCAGGGGTGCACAATACAATACAACACAATATTAGGAAGGTGGTCATAATGTTATGCCTGATCGGTGTATGTATATAATTAAACAGTCTGTGTAAATATGTCTTAATGCCACTTCAGGTGCAGCTTCTGTGTCTCCTCTGCAGTGTAGCAGTGGATTTTGTTGATATTGATTTCATTTCATCAGCATCAGGCCAGGAATCTTTGCTGCCAAAAAGAAAAGACTCAACTATTCTGGCAATATTGAACACCCACAGTTCTCCATTCGCAGATCTGCACCTAGCAGGACACCGAATCAGTCTTCCAAAGCTGATCTGCTCTTGAACTCTTATCTCTGAGGTTGGCTTGTTTTCGTCACACCCAGTCTATTACCTAGTTCCACTTGTTCCATGACATCCAGTAGTTATCATTGGCCAATGAGACCGAGGACTGTAAGGTGTCTCTCTTTGAACTATCCATCGCTAGCTTCACTTCACAGCTGCGCAACTCAGACATAAATCACAAAGAAATATGAGTGATCTGACCAGAGCTGTGATTGCACTCAATGTATAGCGTTCCATAGAATGCAGACCACCAGCAGCATTGACTGTCACAGGCCAGTGTGACATGATCATCACTGTAAGAAAAGTTCCTACAGAGTCATTCTAGTCATGTTGTAAACTCTCTTTTCATAAAAAAACTATAATCATTTGGCTTATGGTTTGATTTGAAATCATGTTAAAGGATTAGTTCACTTACCACAAGATTTACTAACCCTCAAGCCATCCTAGGTGTATATGACTTTCTTCTTTCTGATGAACACAATCGGAGTTATATTAATAAATATCCTGACGCATCCAAGCTTTATAATGGCAGTGAACGGGACCAATGAGTATGAAGCTGAAGAAAATAAATACATCCATCATAAACCTAACTACACACAGCTCCGGGGGGTTAATAAAGGCCTTCTGAAGCGAAGCAATGCATTTGTGTAAGAAAAACATCCATATTGAACAAGTTATAAAGTAAAATATCTAGCTTCCACCAGACCGCCTTCCGTATTCAACTTACGAAGAAAGTGTAATGCCTCTCGCAGTTCAAAACACTTACACTACGTCCTACACCTTCCGTATTCAACTTACGAAAAAAGCGTAACTGACGCAAAGCTTTTTCTGGTGAGGATTTTCAGTGACTCTTACTGCAAGTTACATCATCACAATAAGAAAGAAAAGACTAACACAACTTCCAATCCATGCAGCAACTTCTCAGAAACTAACCAAGCCATCATTGCTATATGCAGCTCTAACATGACGTTTGTAATAAGTAATGGAAATTGGACACAAACTTGGACACAACGGCATACTGAATCTGTGTGTTCGACAAACAAGAAGGTTTTTGAGGCTCTCTGAGCTTATTTTGCGAGTACTAAAATGATACAGAACCTAAAACTGAACTAAAAATAAATTCAAGCTATATAGAAATATAACAATACTAAAATAAAACCATAAAGAAGACTCTTTCTGTATCTTTCTTTGTCTCTGAATCTGTTCTTCTCTCTCTCTTTTGTTCTTTCTCACCCTCGCTCAGATTAACCTACAGAGGAGGATGCGGGTCACAGGAGTGATCACCCAAGGAGCCAAGCGCATCGGGAGCCCAGAATATGTTAAGTCGTACAAAGTGGCCTACAGCGATGACGGAAAGACCTGGAGGACATACAAAGTCAAGGGCACGGAGGAAGATATAGTGAGACGTTTTTTAATTAGCAAAAAAGAGCCACATCAGTCACTCAGCATGTGCTTTTGCTTCCCTCTACGCCGTATGCATTTTCAGGCTGGATTTTGAGGGGATAAATGAGAGCTGTCAGGGCCTCAGAGGACATACGGTGTCCATCATCTCAGATGCCATCTTTTTTATTATTAGACAGTGTCCAAATCCCCTCTAATAACTTTGAGTAGTTGCCATTTTGATCATTTCAGACACTGTTTTGTTATTAGGGGATATTAGCCATTATATTATATTGTAATGTCTTGTATTATATATTCTAATTGCTTTAAACAACAGTGATAATTTCATCAAAGTATTTACATACCGAATTTTGATCAGTATTCTCTTTTGCATCTATTTTGCATACTTAAAGAGTAGCCACCCAAAAACTCATCATTTATTCACTCTTATGTCGTTTCAAACCTGTATGACTTTCTTTCTTCTGTGGAACATAAAAGAATATATTTTGAAGATTGTTGGCTTCCATTATTTGGACAAAAATTACAATGGAGATCAATGGGAACCAAAACATTTTGGTTACAAATATTCTTCAAAATATCTTCTATTATATTAGATATCTTCTCATATAAGTTTAGAGTTGATAGACAAATGGATAAATGACTTAGATTTGGTGCTAGTAAATGCACTTTTGATTAAAGACCAGGACAATAAATTGGGGTGACTGTGATGGAGCAGCACTGACTTCTCTTTGCTTTCTCATCTTCATGTGAAATCTCTGCACATTCTCCCTCCAGATCTTCCGTGGGAATATTGATAACAACACTCCATATGCCAATTCCTTCACCCCTCCTATCGAGGCGCAGTATGTGAGGATCTACCCGCAGGTGTGCAGGAGGCACTGCACTCTTCGCATGGAGCTCCTGGGTTGTGAGCTCACAGGTAAGTCACCTCAATGGACAGCATACATCTTTCTGAGAGCATGTCCAAAGGGGACTTTAAAATGGTGTTGTGCCTCTGAAGCATTGTCCAGACTGTCAATAAAATGCAACACAACAGGGTTGAAGTCAGTTCTGTTTTCTCTAACCCAGTTCAGGGGATTTATTTTATAGGGATGATCTAAATAAAAGGAGGGCTCAACAATAAGGATTTTTTTTCTTTTTTTTTCTGTTGGTCCAATTGTAATTTGTGCCAGTATTTCGAATTTTTACTTGCACTGCCAATGCTCCCACCACAAAAATGATCAATTATTTTAGTACTTGAATCTTTGTAAGAATATATATATATCAACCAAAAAACAATTATTAGGGTTTTTAATTTAAATAATAGCTAGAAATCATACAGCTATAATATAACTTTATGACAGTTATATATTCATCAACACACTTTTGCTGGAAAAATTACTGCATAGTTGCTTTCAAGACTATCACAAGACATTTAATTTCAACAAAACCTCATCTGTGTATTCATTCAGATAGGTATGACTCTAATCTTTAAAGGGTTAGTTAACCCAAAAATGAAATTTCTGTCATTAATTACTCACCCTCATGTCGTCCCAAACCCGTAAGACCTTCGTTCATCTTCGGAACACAAATTAAGATATTTTTTAATGAAATCCAAGAGTTTTTTTTATCCTCAATAGAAAGCAACGAAATAATCACATTCAAGGTACAGAAAAGTAGTAAAAACATTGTTAAAATAGTCAACGTGACTACAGTGGTTCAAACTTAATGTTATGAAGCGACAAGAATAACATTAAGGTTGAACCACTGTAGTCACGTTGACTATTTTAACAGTGTCCTTACAACCTTTCTGGACCTTGAATGATGGTAATTATGTTGCTTTCTATGGGGGATTAAAAAAAAACCTTGGATTTCATTAAAAATATCTTAATTTGTGTTCCGAAGACGAACAAAGGTCTTACGGGTGTGGATCGACATGAGGGTAAGTACTTAATGACAGAAATTTCATTTTTGGGTGAACTAACCCTTTAAAATTCCAGCAATGTTCAAAACATGAAAGCAAATCTTTAGGTTAAAAGACATAAAAACACATATTCATGATCAATATGAACTTAAGATGTAAGAACACAGTGCTTGCCCAATTGGGAAAGTAAAAGTTTCATAAACTGTCCTGATTCTTTTTCACACTGGCCTTGGGCCATCCTTATTGTTGAGCCCTGAAAAGGCACACAATTTCAATTATTTTCAAGCTCAATATTTGAGTATGAAATGGTCTTATTCATTTTTTTCAACTTCAACTTTTTATATAACACCATTAAAAACAACAATTGCTGACCATTGTGCTGTGTAATATGTCTAAGGACAATAAATCCATAAAATCATATACAAAAATAACAGATTTCAAACATAAAACAAGACCAACTACACAATAAATCCACTATTATTAAAAGCCAGTGAAAATGAATATGTTTCAAGCTTTGATTTAAAATCATGTAGTGTAGGGGCAGTTCTAATAAAACAGGTCGGCTGTTCCAGAGTTTAGCAAAAGCACAATCATCTCTCAATTTCTGCCTTGCCCGGGGAACATTTAGCAGTCCCTGGTTGAATGACCTTAAAGATCTTAGTGAAATGTGAACAGATAGTAAGTTAGAGAGGAATTCAGGTGCTAATCCATTCAAGGGTTTAGAAACAGGTAGCAACACAAACAAATCTATTTTGTATTGAATTGGAAGCCAGTGCAAATAAATTAAAACTGGTTAGAGGCCTGATAGCTGCATTATATCTACTTTTTATGCTTGAATTTGTTATTTGGAGCTAAACAATACATAAATGATTTGCATTCCTTGCTAAAAATATCCAGCATGGTTGGTCATAAAACACTAACCTGCATACATTAGCGTGTACCGGCAAAGAAGTTGATTTTGGTGTAATCTGGTCAGTGAGCTAATGACATGCCTTTGAATTCTTCAGGGTGTTCAGAGCCAATGGGTATGAAGTCTGGCCACATTCAGGACTACCAAATTACAGCCTCCAGCATCTTCAGAACTCTTAACATGGACATGTTCACCTGGGAGCCTGGGAAAGCCAGACTGGATAAACAAGGGAAGGTCAATGCCTGGACGTCTGGACACAGTGACCAGTCCCAGTGGCTGCAGGTAGGGTTTATTATAATGTCCTTAGCCTTACAAACGGTCTACTGTTTTTGTGTTTGTTATTGGCTCTGATTCTACATAAAAGCTGCGAATTACATGTAAAGATGAAATGTGTGTTGTAATGAAAAGATTTCTGTAGGACAGCTCAGGGTGTAGTCTACATAAAACAAGATTCATTGTTCAGATGATCCCTGATACAGAATCTCAACAAAGATCAAAGCTTTATCGTGAGGAACAGATTCTTGCTATTTAGCTCCCATAATCAAAGTTTCAACAAAATCCCAGTTATCCCTTCTCCCTAGAGCATCTGGTTTCAGCTTGCTCACTCATTATGCATTAAGGTAACCGATCACCTTACCATAGTTCAAGCCAATCATCTTGATACCACTGTCATCACTTTACATTTAACCATATTTCACTTTAATCATGGCTGTAAAATCACTGGCTTAAATTTAGTTTTCATTTAAATGTGTAGTATTATAAATTACATTGGCATATCATGAAACTCTTAATATATTTTAAAATGCAATCATGTGATGGCAAAGCTGAATTTTCAGCAGCCATTAGTCTCCAGAGTCACATGATCCTTCAGAAATTATTCTAATATGCAAAATTTTGATTTAATAGTGTATAGTGGTGCCCCAACACATTGGGAGTTGCATGGCTGCTGCAGATTTGTCGGCTGCACATCCATGATGTGAATCTCCCATTCCACCACATCCCAAAGGTGCTCTATTAGATTAAGATCTGATGACCGTAGAGGCCATTTGCGTATAGTGAACTCAATGTCATGTTCAAGAAACCTTGAGATTATTTGAGCTTTGTGACATGGTTCATTATCCTGCTGGAAGTAGACATCAGAAGATGTCCTTTATGAACACTGTGTTCATTAAAGGATGGACATGGTTAGTAACAATACTCGGGTAGGCTGTACCGTTTAAATTATGCTCAGTTGGCAAGAAAATATCCCCCACACCATTACACCACCACCAACAGCCTGAACCTTTTATACAAGGCAGGATGGAGCCATGCTTTCCATGTTGTTTATGCCAAATTCTGACCCTACCATCTGAATGTCCCAGCAGAAATCGAGACTCATTTTTTTTTTATCTTCTGTTGTCCAATTTTGGTTAGCCCGTATGAATTGTAGCCTCGGTTTCCTGTTTTAGCTGACAGGAGTGGCACCGCTGTGGTCTTCTGCTGCTGTAGCCCATCTGCTTCAAGGTTTCATGTGTTGTGCATTCAGAGATGCTCTTCTGCAGACCTCGATTGAGTTACTGTTGCCTTTCTATCAGCTTGAACCTATGGCATCAAGGCATTTTTGCCCACAGAACTGCCATTCACTGTATATTTTCTCTTTTTGGGACAATTCTCTGTAAACCTTAGAGATGGTTGTCCCTGAAAATCCCAGTAGATCAGCAGTTTCTGAAATTCTCAGACCAGCCCATCTGGCACCAACCGTTCTGTTTGAACTTCAGCAGATCATCTTGACCATGTCTACATGCCTAGTTGCTGCCATGTGATTGGTTGATTAGATATTTGCCTTAACAAAGAAGTTAAACAGGTGTACCTAATAAAGGGGCTGGTAAGTGTATGTTATAATTCACTGGCAGCATTTTCAGGATGTTTTTTTGTCCTGCATTAATATAATTTCATTTGTTATTTTTGATAGACAGCTCCGTAATAGATGGGGTTGTGCCATTTTACATAGGACATGGACTGTTGTTCATGAGATGCAGGGAATGTCATCACATCTGAATAATTTTCTAGCTCATGAGGTGTTAAAAGTGATTAATATCCTGAGATTACTGAATAAATGCTCCAGTGCAATCACAGAAATTGAGCGAGTGTGAGACACAGTTGGGCACATTTCAAACATCCGTTGCCATGGTGAACTGTGAGCTTCTGCAGTGGTTGCCCCAATGGAATAATCAATACCAGTGGCATCACACAAGGACTTCAGGCTTAATAGATTAATGGAATTAATCAAGCTTAATGACAAATTAAGTATTCTAATTAATCAAGACAATTGCAGTGCTGCAAAGCCAAGATTTACCTCACAAACTGCAGTAACACCAGAGACATTTTGACCGAACGGAACACAGTGCTGTGTGCTGAATCACACTACATCAAGATCCTGAGGATGTCAGCATATCTCAGTGGTGGACTTGCTTTTAGATCCACTTTTACAGTATGTCCATTGATTTTGGAGAAAACAAAGCTGCTGTTACTCTGAGCCCTTTATTTCAATCTTTGTTAATGATCTTGGTATTTCCAGTTTGTTAAACGGTTTGGTCTCTCTATGTTGACATGTTCAGTCAAGCAGACATTTTACATGGTGCATGCTCATGTCAATATTGAGTAAGACTCCAAGTGAAAAGTTCATTTGCCACCATTCATTTAGCTGGATTAGGAACTGCATCAAATTGATGCAAATAAAGTCTTATATTGCCAGGCAGTTTGTTTTAGTGAATTAAAATGCAGGCGGGAGTCACAAACAACATTATCTTTTACATCTGTCGCAAAGTTTCCCTCCATTAACCAATCAAAAAACAAATCATACTGCTTTTCCAGGGACTTCTAGGTCAAACAAACCACTCACATTAAAATGTATATAAATCCCATTGACAGGTTTTGGAGCTGTTTGAATGAACCAATTACTCACCAGCCCTTCAAATACACTGCAAGTCAGCTCTTTTTCCTCTGTTTGGACATACTCCACAGCAAGAAGGCCTCTTGAAGTTTCTGTTGATTGCTTCAAACATGCTGAGTCGACCAACAGGCAGTGAGGAGACGGCTATCCTCCTCCTCTTACATCTGTCTAGCCTGCCTGGGTCTATCTTTGGCTTTTCTCCCCTCAAATTTTGAAAAATTGCCTTTTCGGCTCATTCCTCTCCCTCCTCTTCTTGTGTAATGAATCGATTTAGTGTCCTCATTTGTGGTTTCCTGTGTCTTCGCCACTACTCAAACAGAGATGTGACCTCAGTCCCACACACAGAACTTTTAGCCTTCATCAGGCAGGCATGAGAAAGAGCACTTACATTCATTTTGGATCTTAAGCATGCTCATTACGGACTATATGCATGAACAGTTTGAGAAATCTTTGCAATGTCTTTTTTCTTTTCTTTTTTTTTTCAGTAAAGATGAGGACTAGAATTTACAAGAATTAAATCAAAGTCAGCGTTTCTCCAACTGGGGTCTGTCTCAAATAGCCAGGGGGTCTGTGGAAAATTTCTGAATTGAGAACAAAAACCTTTCTGCAAAACCATGACAAAGCAATGTGATAGACTGCAACCGAGCAGCCTGGGTTCTGGAAGGATTTTTCCCATTCATTTTCTCCATATAGACATTTCAAAATATTTTTCAGTAAGCCCTTAACCAAACCATGGTTTCAAAATGAATCACATTACAACATTATAAACAAATTTGAAGAGAATTGGAGAGTACACGATTGTGTACTTATGATTAACCATTCAGATACTCAAATCATGCAATGATGATAGAGTATAAAACTGTTGATTAAAGTGTATTAATGTGTTTAGCTATTTAGTCATGTTCAGTTTCTCAGGATTGGGTTTAGGTACCTCTTCTTTGTCCTCTATATAAAAGCATTTATAACCCTGCGATGGCCTATTATCTGTCTCAAGCTCTTCATATTGTTAGGACCACATTTATCATTGCCCTCTAGAGGGGTCTTTCTTTTCACTAGAAAGACTTTATACTAACAAAGATGTGAAAGAAGCTTGACTATGTTAATTATAGCTGGATAGAGTCATTTCTCACACATTGCAAAATAATTTTATTTAATTTTAAGTCAAGTATAAATATGTTAACGTCATGTTAGTTTTGTTAGAGGTCACATATGTCTTTTGAATTGTTCCCTTTGTACTGCAGCCTCACAAGAATTTGACATTGTATTTCATTTGGCCTGAGGTCATTTTAGACAAATTCTTACACAGTGATTTCGTCAGATGATTTAGGACATTGCGGACATTGTTACATACACTAAAGTTCAAAAAAATTTTGTAATACTTTTATTTGGCAAAGATGCATTTCATTGATTAGCAGCAAATACTTTTACATTAATACAAAAAAAAAAAATGAGAAATTTTTCTTGAGCACCAATTCAGCATGTTAGAATGATTCCTGAAGGATCATGTGACACTGAAGACTGGAGTAATGATGCTGAAAATAGTTATTTTAAATTGTAATAATATTTCACAATATTACTGTTTTTACTTTACTTTTGATCAAATAAATGCAGCCTTGGTAAATATAAAAGACTTCTTACAAAAACCAAATTTTAGTGACCCCAAATGTTTGAACTGTAGTGTAAATATCAGTGTAAAGAAAGTTCATTGTATTTTCATTTAAACTGCAATATTTGTTGTTAACTCTTTATTTGTTTATTCTGTACTTTTTGCATTTTAAAGAGCTGATTCAATTGTCTGGATCGCAGTGGTGGAGTGATGCTGAACAGTCACAGTAAAGTATAACCGATCGTGGTAGTCTGCTGCTTCCTCCACAACTGAGCACTCAGAACTGGTCTGTTAGAAGGGAGATTGCACTGTGCAAATTGTGCACAGCACACATTTTGTTAGCGACTTTACCTTGTTTGCATAATTCCTTTAGGGAATTAGGTGCTAAAACTGCATGTGCAAATAAACTGAGTAATCATCGGGCATAATTCATTCTTAGTTAATTCCCCCTTAATCTCTTAATCAGGAAATTTAATGCACCTTCACCTTGTTTGAGAATTACAAACCTTTTAGCTTTCCCATTTCCTTCCTGGCAACTGACCAACTTGTTGGATCGTTCTGTGCATTGGCTGGTCTCCCTTGATTCTTCTGCAGGCAGTGTTTTAGTATTGGATACAAACTCCAACCTACAGTCATTACAAAAGAAAGCAATCAGAATCTTCGATAACGTTGGATATCTGGAACAGACAAATTCATTATTGTTAAAGTCACATACACTGAAGTTCATTGATCTGGTGAAATTTAAGTCATGTTCAAAGCAAGAAATAATCTACTTCTGGGAAATTTACTAAAAAAAAATGTTTATGGAAAGGCAGAATGGGTATAACTTGAGAGAAGAATTCAACTTTAAAAAGCTCAAAATAAGAACAACGTTGTGGAATGGTTTGGAGCAGGTGTTAAACATTGTACAAACATTAAACAGTTTAAAATGTTGTATAAAAACACTTTATTAAAAGGATATAAGGATGAACAAAGGTGATTGTGTGGGGTATAATACTGACTGTGTTGGAATGTGTGATTTAGGTTGGTGGGTTTGTTGCAAAATGTAAAAATCACAGGCAGTCGTGGCCTAATGGATAGAGAGTCGGACTTGTAACCCAAAGGTCATGGGTTCGAGTCTCAGGTCCGGCAGGGATTGTTGGTGAGGGGAGTGAATGTCCAGCGCTCTCCCCACATTCAATACCACGACTGAGGTGAGACCCTTGAGCAAGGCACCGTACCCCAACTGCTCCCCGGGCGCCGCAGCAATGGCTGCCCACTGCTCCGGGTGTGTGTTCACGGTGTGTGTGTTCACTGCTGTGTGTGTGCACTTGGATGGGTTAAATGCAGAGCACAAATTCCGAGTATGGGTCACCATAATTGGCCACATGTCACTTCACTTTTTTTTTTCACTTTAAATGTGGTTGGTGTTAAATTACTGTAAAATGAAATTACTGTATTTGCTATCTTGATATACAGTATATATGTAAGCAGTAAGGTACGAGAGGCTGTGCTGTATCGGGAATAAGTCCTATTCACGATACAGCACTAGCCTCGAGTACCTTATTGCTTTTATAAAATGGTTACCACACAATACAAATATTAAAGCCAGAAATATGTATCAATGTAACTTTCATGAAGTAAACTCTTTCTAAAAATAGTCCCTAACCGTGAACAGCAACAGAAGTTACATTTTCACGCCATTAGATGGCGGCAAAGACTGTCTTTATAAGTGTGTCAGTCAGTAGCGAAGACTTTTATATTGAAAAGACTGAATTGTTTTGAAAACAGAACAAGACACAACTGACAAATGCTTTGACTAGCGCTGTCAGTCACGGGAAAACCCCTTAACTGTTAACAGGACAAGATAATACATCTGACATTTAAACAGATGTTTTATTATAAACATAAGACTGATCTGAAGGAAAATGCTAAATCTGAATGCAGGTAATAAACTTGCTCGCTCGATCTCTTTCTCACAATTCTCTTCTACATAATACAGTAAGCTTCAATGAACAATATCAATTGAGAACATACAGTTTACGTTCCTAAGGGTGTTGTGTAGTGATACACAGAACCCTTGGGTGAAGCGGTCATAGCCATGTTTTATCATGAATAAAACACAGCTATTGACCAATCAGAATCAAGGACAGGAACTAACCGTTTATATATATATATATAATATATGCTTCATCCCACTCCTTTACGGACATATTGTAATTATTGTTTATAACACTTTATAGATATTGTTTTTCCTTTGGTGTGTTGCAACACACTTATTGTGTGTGTGTTTGTGTGTGTGTGTATATATATATATATATATTGTTCAAAAAGAAAGAAAGAAAGAATGAAAGTCACTGTAGTATAAGTGAGCAAGTTTTATATTCACTATCCATGAGGTTATGAGGTTATTAACTCTGCATCAAATTGACCAGGCATGCTGTGATTTTGC
>RJVU01018862.1:2588505-2610520 GCA_003731715.1 Anabarilius grahami
TCAAGCTCTTAGATGAGGTTTGGTTGTGTGAATTATGCATGCAGAGCAAGCGCACTCTGAATTGAGAAGCTGTCAAGTCTGTTCGAATCTGGACTCTTGGTATGAATTGGAGATGCTTTTACTCGTAAAAATGTGTCTTTTTTCCCTCTACCCCTCTCTCTCTCTCTCTCTTTCATTTTCTCTCAAACAGAGGTATTCCATTTTCCAGGTCTGATTTGTATGCAGTTTGTTAAGCAGTGGAACTAATTAATGTAATGGGATGAAAAGAAGTGATTTAAGTGAGAATCTGTACAGATGAAAAATGATTCAGGCTTGAAGGAACTGAGTGGAGCAATAAAATATTCTCCACAAGGGACTAATTTGCTCTTAGTCTTAGTGTTTTGAGGGGCTCACACTCACTTTCTTGTTGTTCTCTTATCAAGATAACAGATTAGATCTACTTTCATATATTCTTATATCTAAAATAGATGACAGAGACAGTGATGAAATTGTTACATTTCTGAATGAAACTAGTACCAAACCAGAGAAGTCTGTAATATCTGTAGAAAGATGTTAGCATTCCCATTCATTTCAATAGCAGCTGCTCATCAGGTTCAGGATTTGCTGATGCTTGATGTGTTGTCTTAAAAACAGATTTGCCAACTAACTGTGAAGGCTTTGACAGCATTATGCTTTAAGCAAAGCCATAAGTGCCCCTGGCTGCAAGTTTCCCAAAACTCTTCTGATGTCCCATCATCTTGTTCAGCAGCTTCTTTAAAGCCTCTATTTTATTCATATGAAAGGGACCACAGGGATAAGTTCTGAATATATATATATATACCCAAGAACTACTTTCTTTGTTCATTCCAAAGCCAAATCAGTACAGTTGTTTTGGTGGTAAATGGGAAATATTGCAGATGCACAGTTTAGAGGTTTTCTTTAGTCATAGCACCCCCTAGCATCAGAAATGGCATCCTCCATCAGATTGTGTTGGTGTCCTTGTGTTACAGGTTTCGAACAAGTATATTTCACAGAAAAGATGGAAAAGGAAAACAAAGATAGGTTTTGATTTTAATCCTAGCCCAAATGATTCTAAAGTTATTATTGAAAATGTTAGTGTGCTTATTATAGCGCTACCTAATGTCAGAAAAATGTGTGTGCATGAGTAGAGGGTGAGATTTTAGTGAAGGAAATAAAAGTGATGAATAATCAGAAAATCTGAACAAATACAGCATCAGCTTTATTGTTTTTTTACCTGTTTTAATTGTCCATATGCACAATTACTTCCTGGTTTTCGATAAGCCAGCTTGGCCATTTCCGGTTAGCTGTCATTGTGTACTTGCTGTACATCGACACAAAACCATCAATTGTTGACTTTTTATTGTTGTATTTATATTTTAATGCAGTTATCACACTTACCTAATTTGCCAATAAACCAGATATATTGATTGCAATAAAGACGAAGCTAATGGGAATGTTTGGATGAGAAACATGCACCATTTTTCCAGCACTTAAATTTTTAATGTGATGACCAAAAACATTATTTGTTCACCCTTCTGAGACTGTGCCCATTTGTAAAACCGAACATTTCGAGATGTAGGAAATTCAACATTTGACAGAAACCACTTTCATTTAAAAATAAAAAAGACATAAATTACCACTATAACATATTTCACTTTTGAATAAATATTAAACATTATAAAATCACTAGCTTTAAAAATACATTTTGTCAAGGTGAAATATGAAGTACTGAAAAAGTCTCATGAAAAACAATAACTTTTCTTGTGAATGAATTACACAGAAAGGGAGCACCACTCTTTCCCTCCCTTAAGAAGCTGTCAGTCAGTGCAGCGCAAGCTCACTGATTTTGACACGCTTGTGAAAATTCCCATTTTGTTCAATGAATCTAACTAAAGTGCACAATAAATCCTTAATTTAAAATGTGTTGACACTTTTTTTTTTTTTTACACGAAAGTGTGAACACTCATGGTCGAATTGAATTTTTCTGAGGAGGAACACTGAGGGATGCATCTTTTTTATGTCGTCTTACATTTGAATAACTAAATTAATGCTAGGCCTGACTATTTAAGCGACCATATTCTGATTATATTAGTCTATATATAAGTATTACACTATTGATGCTGTAAAGCTCAGGTCATTGAAGTTACCGACACACCAGTGACATTTCACCAGAAGTTTTTTCAGCTGGCTTATATTATTGCAATAGTTCTTAAGAATGTTCCGTACATATGGTCAATTCCAGACTGAAAATTATGATGTAGAAAACACAATAAAAGGTAATCACATTTCTGTTTCTGCTTATAACCATGGCCTGAGAAAATCTCAGGTGTTGTGTGCACAGTACAGGGACTGCTGTCTGCTTTATTGGATATTATATGTTCTTGTCGAGCAGACATACCTCATGTCTTCACCCCCACTTGTACCTTTCCATCTGATTCTCTCAAGTAGGCATGAAAGTGGGTCAGAGAATTCAAAGAATTATAAATTAAAGGAGTTTTCAACATAGAAATAATTTAGTTCAGCAACAGAGACCCTAATATCGCAATTGTGGGACCATATGAAGTCTGTGTTCACAAAAGTCATGTACCACAAAATGTAGTTTATTTATAGTTGAGTGTTTACAAAGCATAAATACAGAGTGTAATATGCCAGATTACTGTTTTGATAATGAATATCAACACTTGCGGGTGTTGTATTAGAATGAATGGACAATAAAATATATCAAGACTGTGAAAGGTGTTTCCTAAATCTAGATCTGCCTGGAGGAAAAATACTTTAAATGAATGTACATTTTTTGTTACATTTTGCCAAATGCACAATCCTTAGTCAGACTTGCCTGAAAGGCTTCAAACCTACTGTCTGTGTGAATGTTAGACACATTGGGGTGAATACGGTAAACAGTTGTGGTACTTTTTTAAGTGCAGCATGTTAGCACAAAAACACATAACTAGCTGCAGTTTAATCAGGCTATTTGCTGTATTAGTTATTGTCATTCTGTTCAGCACAAACAAACCTTTCTATGTTCATTAGGTTTATATATTGAGTCTTATTCACAGAAGTCAGTGCAATTTGGCTGGTGCAATTTACATGGGGCTATTACCAATCACAGAAATGGTGGCATTGACTCACTAAATGATAGAGAAGAACATTATAACCAGCCATTTGTCTAGCATGGTGTAGACAAGCATACTTTTGGCATTTTAAAAAGCAGATTCAGATGATTTATGCAAGTTTATGGTATTACCTGATTTGCATAATGTCTTTACTGAATTGAGCATTAAAACAACACAGACAGCATTTGCAAAATAACGAGAAAGTGCAATTCATTCTTAACAAATTCCCACATTTTTTTTTTTTTTTTTATTATTATTATCATTTAAAACGGTTAACAAGCTATAACACACCAGAATTCATTCACTGGCATTGAAGATAAACCGTCCTCAGGTTTACACATAACTGCAATTACTGCCTCAACGTCAAGGTCCTCCTTTGTTCAGACGGACTGGCTTGATTCATTGGTCTGAGTGAGATTAGCTTTGGGTTCAAGCTTCTGTGTGAAATCAAGGACATTCAGGTGTGTCAAGCACCTCCATTCATTCCAGGTCACTCACTCTCCTTCCTGTTATCATTGCAATTACCTTGAAAAAGCCACATTTGTTGTAATATGTATACGTAAGTATATGTGAGTCTAGATGAAATTATCTCTGTTTTACACCATTTTAAAAAATGCATGAATTTATTCTTACAAAAGAATGTACTATGTCCATAGATGTATATGTGTTGACTGACTGTATTTAAGAAGTCAAGTGAAGGTTGTTTTGTTGTTGTGGGTTTCTCTGTCATAGAATAATAAAACAATGTAGTATCTCCAGTGACCTTGGTGCAGAAGTTTAGAGTTCAAGTTAGTCACACAGATTCACCACGCTGACCAACAGAAAGCTGCTTGGTTTAAGTCTATCTAAGCTGTGCTTCATACATTGCGGAAATTTTGCTAATGTGATCGCACCTTCATGGCTTGAGAAATTAAGCTCTTGTGTTTGCCGTATTTGTTCTAGTACTGAGGCTCTTCTTGAGTGCCGTGGGATTATATGAGTGATTTAGTTTCCCAACCAATACTATTTGAACACTATCTCCCTGTGCAAATAAGTGGCCTTCTCCTTTTTGTTCTGTGGTGTAGTTCAAACCATTTGTGGCCACAATTCAATAATAATGACTGTGTCTAACTTTATCGAGACTGCTGCAGCCCGATGTCAAGATAACACAAGTCTCTAACAAGCCTACTTTTTAGGTGCTTATATACCATCGGCTCACAAAGCACAAAATAAACTTAATTTTAATTTTAAAGTTATCTGAAAAATAGAATTCAGTGTTGCAAATAAACAGTTAAAAGTACACATTTAGGTTGCTTTACAAATAAGATTACAACATTTTTTTTTAATTTTTTTTCAGCTTTGCAACAACAACATAAAATCTCAATAAATACAAGCACATAAAATATTAACTGAATGCAATTATCACATATTGCTGTGGCTAGCAATCACAGTTCTGCTGAGCTGAAATAAAGGCTACTTCTTATTGCCCACTTTGCTGTGAATAATTGATGGTACACATCCAAACAAAATTACTGTATCTTTAGAAGTTATTGCCCAAGATAAGGGTGAAAGATTCAGGCTATTTGGGAAGTCAAGTAATCTCTAAAATATCCTACTGGTAGAAGAGCTCTCTCATTCTGTGTGTATGTGTGTTTTTTTTTCAGGTTGACATGCTTCGGCCAACAAAAATCACAGGCGTTATTACCCAGGGGGCTAAAGATTTTGGACATGTTCAGTTTGTCGGCTCCTACAAGGTGGCTTACAGCAATAACGGCGAGAGATGGTTTATATATCAAGACGAAAAACAGAAGAAAGACAAGGTAGGATTCTTTCTCTCACACTGTTGCATGTCAAAAACTCGTATTTTTGCAAGACCGAATTAACTTTTATCTTTTGACCAAAGGCGCTTTTATCTCAAGGTTGATGTGAATCACCCTGATTTTATTTTTTTTAAACCACATACTGCACAAACCTAAACACTACTCTAGATAGTCATTGTTTTCATAAACTTGGCTTCCATGGACATGTTTACATCACAAAGTCAATAAAAGAAGCATCTCCTTGTCTGGAAACAGGCTGTATATTCTCCTCCATCCTGTCAGCACTGTCCCAGGGTACCTGGACAGACTCTGTCTCTTTCTCCATGGTCTGCCCACATACAGATAACGTTCCAATCTGCCCAGCCTCAGTGAAGGTTGTTCCAGAAATGTTTATTTACAACCCTCTAGTGGGTTAAATGTGTCCAGTCTGTTGGCCTGAGCTTGTCTTCTGAGTCTTCTGACACTATTCTTAACCTAGCAATAAAGATGCTGATTGGTGTATGTACATTCTGAAGACATTGTTGAATATACTTTTGAGTGTTTGAAAAAAAAGAAAACTTTTATCAAGGAGTCAGGGTTTTTAAGTGGTTTCTCACTTCTTATTCAAGGTTTTTTTTTTTTTCAGTTTTTCCCAAGATCTCAGCTACAGTTATATGATATTAAGCTACATACTTGATAATAAGATGCAATATACTCTAAATTCTGGGTAGAGTGTAGAAATCAAAATTGAATCCCATTTTAAAATCACATTTAATGATAGAGTCATTGGCTTTTGTAATTATTCCAGTGCTCGTGTTGAATCATGGTGCTTATGATAAAAAGTTTGAGTATGACATGCAACGTAAATATGCTCTCTTTTATTAATTTCCTGTAGCCCTCCACTGTACATCCATCCATTAAGATATGTGAAAACCAACAAAATAAACCATATTTACTAGAATTAGGGAAACTGTAAGTGGTGTTTTCTATGGAAAAGTCAGGGTGTATTCAGGGTGTTGCTTTGAACCTTTTGCTTTTTACTTGGGTGTTCTGGCTAAGTGTACTGTAAACTCTATTACCAACCAACCATTTCTACATGATTGGTTGGTTGGCCTTTAGTTAAAAGCCTAAAACAAGGTATGTGGTTAATGCAAGCTCAGGATATTTTCACATTTTATTCTACGAATAAAAATCACCCAACCCATGTTTTTTGTTTGTTTTATGGCTTTTATGTGTCATTATACAGCAAACGGCAAGCTGGTAAAATCATCACTCACTAGTCCACTTTTACAGCCTCATTGATAATGCATTACGTATATATTTACAACAAAATATCTGGGTTTTTTTTTTTGTTTTTTTGCATAAGTAACACAAGTTACTTTGTTTTCCCATTTATTGACTGACACTTCTGTCCCCATGTAAGAGTTTTGAACTTTCTTGTTCTGCATCCAATTCTTCTGCAATCCAGAAGCAGCACAGCTGAAAGTTTTGTTTGAACTGCGCCCTCTACTGTACAAGTGTGATTTTGCATTTTCTTCAGCCTGAGGCTTATTCATTTCACTCTTGGTGTGAAAGGGCCTTTACATTTGCCATTTGTTATTATAAAACAAACAAGCAAGCCTAGCCCAGATGAGAAAAGGTGACACAAAGCAAAATTACTTTCCATCAAATACATTGCTTTCCATAAAAAGTAACTAACGCAGGGGGTAACACAATATTGTATTGCATTACTTTTAAAAGTAACTTTTCCCAACATTGATTATCTTAATGAACAAAACATGTAAGAATCTTAAACTTTTGTTGGTCACAGAGCTTATTTTCTGCAAGAATCCAAAAGCCAATGGAAAAATCCTACTGACGTGTTGTCAAACGAGACTAGGGTTTCGGGATGGCCTACACAAATATTGTATGTCATCCCTGAAGCACTCTGTAGGAGCCAGTTTGGTGGCAAGACAGAGACTAATATCAAAGTTTGTGAATTAATACCTCTTTCCCTTGCACCACACTTGGAGTAAAGAGATACAAATTGACAAACTGTCATTGTCCACAAGAGAGTGGTGTCAATGCATTAACAACTAGTTGTTCAGCTTGGTTCTGTAATGATTTAATTAAAATTGATTCGGCTGTGGTTGTCACTCCCCAATATAACCTGCTCTGTGTGTACAGAACAACATTAGGCACTCAGAAGAGGAGTGACAACCACATTTAGGTGTAATGTGTACCCATGTGTCCCATGATCATTGTAGTGTGTTCCTCAGATCTTACTCTTCCTTTGGCCAAAACCCATCTGAGTGTGTCTAACCTCAAGAGACTCACCTCCTCACCAATAAAAAATAAATAAAAATTGCTTGCACACTCACATAATGCTTACTTACCTCATAACTTCCATACAAATAACTCCTAAAAAACAACTTTTACCTGTTTTCTGTCAGAAATCTTCAGCCTCCCTGAAGCTTTTGGTAATGAAGACGCTGTGATTGGCACAGTAATGCACACCCATCATTGATTATCCTGGGGTCAACGTCAAGGGGTTAATTAGCCTGTGAATAGAACTATTCCCTCGCAAGCAATGGGGTAAATAAGATCACATCACAAGATTAGCTGCCAGTGGATGCCCTACCCCCATCCAGGCATGTATCCACATTCCCTTGATGACCATTCAAGGGGGACGTGAAGCTCTTTGGTCTGTGTTAATTTAAATTGTGCTGTATATTATACTACTTTGCCTGAAGATGGCAGTTTGATTAGCAGTTATGCATTGGCTTATAAGATTTATATCAACAATTGAATGAAGAAAGAAAAGGGATCGGATTCCTATGATGGGTATGACCAGCAGAAAGTAATATATGGAAATGGATGGATTATTCTCCTGTTGTATCATCTGTATCAATGTCGAATCATGACCAGGAAAGGTGCATGTTCCATTGGGTCTTCTGGTAGTAGGTGCCCTTGATGTCTGCATTGCAGAAATCAATACTGTGGAAACATTGCCCAATGGGTTAAATAGAAGGCACAGACCAGA
This sequence comes from Anabarilius grahami, assembly GCA_003731715.1. Lineage (NCBI taxonomy): Eukaryota > Metazoa > Chordata > Actinopteri > Cypriniformes > Xenocyprididae > Anabarilius > Anabarilius grahami. The sequence goes on from RJVU01018862.1 coordinate 2,596,419, forward strand.
ACAGATTGGAGGGGAAAAGTAAAACTCTATTTCCAGCCAGCGAGCAGGAAGTTTAAGTGAGGCTTAGTGACCCACAAAGGGCACAGTGGATATTATTAAGGAGAGCCCCTTTTGAATTTTAGAGGTGCTCTTCTGAAATGCCTCCATTAATACCTTTGAAGACACCATGTAGTAGATGTACAGGCAGTTTCTTCCTTTTTACATGATGGCCAACAGTTTTACATGATTTTTGGCATGTTTCGGTCACTCTTCTAAACTTATCATTTGGTCTTGTTCTTATCACTCCGTAGTCACAATACAGCTTTCAAGCTCTACTGAAATCTCATCTCACCCCCCCTCATCCACAATTGCTTTCAACTCAAGGGGAAAAATGCAATATCAGATTGTATCATATCTCTTTTTTAACCTTTCAGATTTGGACCTCGTGTAATGGTAGTCTTAGAGTGCTATTTATCTGGTTGTTGGCAATAGGGTTCTGGGGATGATGGGCTTTAAAGATGAAATTGAATACAATGCAACCCACTATTAACTGTCTTCAGGTGAGATGAGCTCTAGAACAGCGGTTGCATTAGCCCAGTATATTGACTAGCAGTCACAGAGATCCCTTTTCTAGCACAGAATCATTTTCTGAATCACCGAACAATCTCTTGATGGGTCTGAGAAAAGGTGCCAGTTTGGTAATACATTACAGAGTAAGTGAAATGAACTATGTGTAATGGGTCTTCATTAATGTTGTTTTTTTTTGTTTAAAAAAAAAAACATTACTGTTTTTTGTTTGTTTGTTTGTTTGTATTAAGTGATACAAATTAAAGGTACAATTTGTAAGATATTCGCAGTAAAATATCCAAAAACCACTAGGCTAGTGTTATATATTTTGTCCAGCTGATTACTAACAATATCTCTAATGTTTTCAACTACTTGTAAATCATGAGAAAATTCCCATTCTAAACAGTGACACGGGGCAGTGCAGTCGCCTGTCAATGACGTCAGTTACCCTTTGTTACGGCCTTTACTGACGTAGAAACCACATGACAACAGTGTCGTGGACAAATGCGGAAGTAGTGTCTAGCGTCCAGCAAACCACTAGCTTGCTTCAAGCAGTTCCTTATTTACTTCTTGTACGTTTTATGGTGGATTGTGTTACTTATTTATGGAACATAATTACTGTTTACCATTTGCCGCTGATTCTGTCGACAAGGACAGCTCCCGTAAACGTAAGCGTATGGGCCAACCAAACGACCCAAGAAGAGTTTGGGACAAGAGGCATACACGCCAAACGCGGGGCATCGAGTCTCTAGACCTGCGCGAGGACGCGTCTGATCCATAGTCTGATCGCGTCTTTGCATTGACATTGTATGTAATCTACTCGCGCAAATCGTTGAACTCGCGTTTGCTATGTATGCCCAATTATTGTGTTTGAATGTACACGAGTGTATATATTTGTTGAACAAGTGGTAATCGTTTTCATATCATCTGACTAAACAGTAATCAATTCATTTGATAATTTACTGTCAAACTATATTTGCTGTATTGTATTGCAATATAGCATGATGCAATATGTAATGGTGGCATGTGAAAATTGTCTTTTTCAGACACTTACGAAATCCAGTATTGGATAGATTTTGTTAACTACACTGTAGTTGCTACAGTAACTATCATAATTTTACATCATTACCTCACAATAAAAATTGTGCTGTCAATACATATGATGTGAAAAATCATTGTAGATTGTACTTGTGTTGTTATGCTGTAGCCTTTAGTGAACATCAAATGATATTGGAAAGTTCAAAATAACATTTATTATTATTGATTTGAACACTTGAAACTGTGCTGTGTTATCACACCATCGAATTGGACAAATATCCTAACATCTATGACTAAAAATTTCGTTGTAAACCTTCCATTACTCAGGTCTAATTCAATATAATAAAACTATGACATCAAACACAACATTTATAAAACTTTACCTCATCCGTTAATTCCATGATTTATCTTTCCGTCTGATTGATGGCCGTCAGCGGTTGGGTAGAAGACAACAAATCCCATCATTCCACGCACCTTCTTAGCGTCATCAAACCACGCGATTGTTATTGTTTTGGTAGTGCGCCCTCTAGTGGCAGGTCCTACAAACTGTACCTTTAAGTATTTTTGAAAGAACTCTCTTACTCTCAGCATTCATTTGTTTAAAAATATAGTTAATATATAGTTATATAGTTAATATAGTTATAGTTCTTTGATAAATATAAAGTTCAAAAGAACAGCATTTATTTGAAATAGAAATTTACTTTTGTAACAAATGTCTTTACTGCCACTTTTGATCAATTTAATGCATCATTGCAGAATAAAAGTATTAATTTCCTTAAAAAATCTTACTGACACCAACCTTTTGAACAGCAGAGTGCTTAAGAATATGTGTCTGTGTTCATGTATTAAGTATATAAAAAGTAAGAAATTAATCATGAATAAATATTTGTAATCAACTGACAGCTCTGTAAATTGCACAACCATAATTTGAAAACTGCCAACTGAAGTTTGCTTCAGCAAAGGGGTAATGAGTAGCTTTGTTAGGTTGGCACGTCTCTGAGAAATGTCAGAAATTAGGATCAGGCCCTTATAGGATTGTTTTCCTGCTGAGTCAGACCAAATCTTCACAGTTTTATCAGCACTCAGGGGAAATAGGACAACTGTACCCATGGAGCCCTCACATCTGATCTGTTGTCCGAGATTTGTTTGCTGTGCACAGCACAGGCTTTTCAGCTCGTCTGTTACTATATAAATGAGTTAAGGAAAACGAGGAAGCTGACTTAAGATGTAAAAAAATAAAATAAAAATAAAAAGGAATGGTATATTAAAAGTGATTGTGTCCTCATTTGGTCCCTGTCAGGGTGTGGGATATCAGCCCCCTGGGTAAATCATGTGGACTGCCACTTCTTAAACACTTTTATAGACAGTCCAGACAGTGTCAGGAAAGGGCGAGAGCTCATGCAATATCTTGATAATTAGTTAATAACATTAAATTGAGCGAGCTAGTGCACTACAGATGAGACCATAACATGCATAATATGAATTTGGCTCAGACGACAGCAATTCAGAGGGATAATGCCAGCTGGCATAAGATAAAGCAATATTAAACCTTTAGAAAGATATAAAAGATGTTGTACTTAATAGGTGCTCAGTTTCATAGTGGATGTATTTGGCAATGATTTTAAACTCATGTTTCTGTCCTTGTACACGCACGTGCATTGTGAGGAGCTCAGTGGAAAAAAATAATGTTTGAAATAGCTCACTCATGTGTCTGAGAGCTGGAGCTGTCACAGAAACACGCCAGACACATACTTTTGTCCTATATGTAGCTTACTTTACAAATATAAATAATAATAATAATAATAATAAATAACTCTGTGCCAGCTTTAGTTTTATTAATAAAATAAATATTAATTTTGTTTGTCATGGTTTTCCTTGCCTTAAACAGCATAAACAAAGTTCACACAGCTAATATAACCCTCAAAATGGATCTTTACAAAGTGTTCGTCATGCATGCTGCATGCATGCTTCGGATCATGTGAGTATAGTATTTATTTGGATGTTTACATTTGATTCTGAATGAGTTTGATAGTGCTCCATTTCTAAAGCTAACATTACACACTATTGGAGAGATTTATAAAGAATGAAGTTGTGTTTATGAATTATACAGACTGCAAGTGTTTAAAAAATGAAAATAACGACAGTCTTGTCTCCGTGAATACAGTAAGAAACTATGGTAACTTTAACCACATTTAACAGTACATTAGCAACATGCTAACGAAACATTTAGAAAGACAATTTACAAATCTCACTAAAAATATCATGTTATCATGGATCATGTCAGTTATTATTGCTCCATCTGCCATTTTTCGCTATTGTCCTTGCTTGCTTACCTAGTCTGATGATTCAGCTGTGCACATCCAGACGTCCTGCCTTCGTGTAATGCCTTGAACATTGGTTGGCATATGCAAATATTGGGGGCGTACATATTAACGATCCCGACTGTTACGTAACAGTCGGTGTTATGATGAGATTCGCCTGTTTTTCGGAGGTCTTTTAAACAAATGAGATTTACACAAGAAGGAGGAAACAATGGTGTTTGAGACTCACTGTATGTCATTTCCATGTACTGAACTCTTGTTATTCAACTATGCCAAGGTAAATTCAATTTTTGATTCTAGGGCACCTTTAATATAATATCAATTAAAAAAATGCCAACAAGACTGTAAACCTGAATAAGTTAGGCTAACTCAAAAAAATTTAGGTAATCAGTTACATAATTTTTTTGAGTTATGATGTTCCCAATTTTAAGCGGAACTATCATGTTTTGAGTTTGTAGTACTCATGCAAGTTAATTGCTCCTAACTTGAAGTACTGAGTTAGCTAACTCATACATTTTGATTGCAATTAACATAAAATATTTAATGAACTTATTTTTTGTTCAAATTAAATGAGTTTATTTCACTGTAAACCCTAATAAGAAAATTTAGAAAATGCCAACTTGCTTATTTTCTAACATGTTAACAATAGCATGGTACAGCACTTACTGCATGAGTACAGCAGCTTAAAACATGTAATTTACCTGCTCTCAAACCAAGCGGCATGCGCCACTTGTCACCATGATGGTAACTCTCCAAAAACCCACATTAATAGAAACTCTTCTAAATTAGCATAACAAAACATTAATCACTACTAAATCTACCTTACCATTAATCTTGCACACACACACACACACACAAAAAAAAAAACCATTAAAGCGTTTCCACTGAGCGGCACGGTTCAGTACAGTTCAGGACGGTACTCAATTTTGCCGTTTCTGTTGTCAGAAGTTGTGAATGGTACCCTAATTCCAAACCATACCGTACCACTATTTGGGACCCTTCCATTGGGGTTCCTGTAGTATCAATAGTACCAGTACTAAAAGGGTGGAGCTACACTCACTGCAGAACGTTGATTGGTTGGCAGAGAATCGTCACTTGCGCATACTACAAGGTGAATGACAACACAATACCGTTGCAACACAATGTGTATTTTTTGGCTGTTTTTCCTTTCGCAGCCTTCAGCCTTTGATCAAACAAAGCTGCTGTATGTCCTCCATTGTTGTTTACTGTCACTTTCTTATTCATGCGAGAATGACGTCGATCGCTACTTTCCAGCATACACCACACCTATCAAGTAAGGGTACTGTTGGCAGTGGAAACGCAAGCCAGATTAGGGTTTACCGTCCCGAATCGTATTGCATTGTACTGAACTGAACCGTACCGCTTGGTGGAAACAAGCCATAAGTGTACATTGATTATACTGTTGGTATTTAGGGTAGATGTTATTTGAATGGTGAATTGGTGATGCCCATCATTTCAAAGTAATGTCATCTGTACTAGTTTGGCACACTAAAACTGTATTGTTTTAATAGAGAGAGTTTTAGGCTTTGTGTCGGAAAAAAAGAATAGTGTGCAGTCTTGTATTCTTGTATTCTGCTGGCCCTGTTTTGACTTAAAGTAAATGGAGCAAATGGAATCGATTCTGGGAGTCGATTCCATCGAGTCCGGTGGGAGTCAGGAATCGAAGTCTACTCCGAAAACCTGGAATCAAACAACCCTAGGTCTATTGAAATCAGTTGTGAGTTGAGGCTCAGTTGGTATTTTTGTGGTGTATAGAGTTGGTGTCTATAGAGGCACGTCCTGATATTGCTGAGTTAGATGCGTTCCTGGGTCAACATATTTTGTTGATCCTGGAACAACATTCCAGTCTGAAAATTTAGTCTTAACCCTATTCCTACCCCTAAACCTAACCCTACCCATAAGTTATCCCAAAAATCAGCGGGAAATGATAGATGAATAACACTGATGTAAAAGCACCAATTCATGATTTTAAGCCGAAAGATTTAAAACTCTAAGACATAATCTGTAACCTTGTCCCTCAAATCTGATTGGTTGATTTGAATGTTGTCCCAGGATCAACAAAAATGTTGACCCAGGAACATGTTGAACTCAGCAATATCAGGTTATGCATCTATAGAGTGTTCCAAACCAGCCAGGTTCCATGATTTTTTTTGAATATCCAATCAATTTGGGCCAACAAGGATCTATATGTCTGTATAACTGTCTGTCTGTCTGTCTATTTATCATCTCTCTCTTTGCGTCAATTAGATTTGGAATGAGTTGCAAAAGCCATGCTCAGATGTAATACCCAGATCTCCCCACATACAACCTTGTTTTGCCATGCTCCAAAAGGACTTGAGATTGCCTTGCCACTTTGAGCATCACTCAAGGGATTTTCACACTGATTCAGCTCCATATGAAGGACCCACTTCAAAGGACGTGTTTATGAATTGAGCAGTCTTGCAGCTTGAAGAGGCTATGAAGTGATAAAGTGTCCTGCCCTTGTGATCGAACTCCAAAAGCCCTCACCTCCAAATAGAATATCTGCGTTACCTGATGTACCTACTTAAATAATCCTCCATTTGTTTCTGCATGCCAAAACACTCATTCAGTACTCTAAAGACAACTTTCCTTTCCACGGCTTTGCAGTCATGAGCCGAGCAGTGCAGGGATTAGATTAAGCAGTAAACACCAGGCACAGATTTATGGGATGTCTTAGAGACGGATTTGTTTTCTTTGCAGCTTTTATGCATAATCGTTCCAAATGTTCTTGGGTGCGCAGGGAGAGAAGGGTAATTGAGAATGACTTGTTTCCATCATTCCTTCAGAGAGTACATCAGAAGAGTGAGATGTCTCATTTGGTTATGGTCACAGAAAGCGTAAGCTTTCACTGAAGTTTTAGTGACTACTGTTGCGTGAAAGGCTGAAATGGATAAGTACTATAAAAGAGATGTGCACTACATTACACCTCTGTCAGTCTGTTTTTATTTAGCTGCTTTTACCAGTTAAATAGCAGCTTGTTTTTCAAGTAATTAACCTTAATGCCTTACCTGGTAAATGATGTTCATTTTAATTTTAGACAACTTTAGCTCAAGCTTTCATAATTGAAAAAAACCAAAAAACTAAAACATGGTATTATTCTAGAATTGAATGTATGATATTAATTCCAGTATGAATTGAAAAATGTGGGTTACACTTTAGATATTCTACTAACTACAAGTAACTATATAACTACATGTCAGCTAACTCTCATTAGAGTATTAGTAGACTGTAGTAGACTGTTAGTAAACTGTTAGGTTAGGGTTAGAGTTAGTTTGATAGGGCTATGTCATTTAGTAAACCTCAACCACAATCGACTATAGGTCTGCAGATCTACCTCCATGTTTAATTTCCAATCAACAACCGATGAGTAGAACCAAGGCTACATCCTACTTCTTTTTTTTTTTTTTTTTTCGATAAGCCATTACACTTGGATGTTTGTCACAGATCTGCCACTACTTCCTTTTTTTATCGTGATTTCATGCCAGATGGTAACACTTAAAATTGCATTGTCCTGGTAACAATTTACATTAGCTAAGCAACATTTACCTTAACCTGCAACAACAATTATAATATTTGTAACATTGGCACTGTATTGTGGCAATACCAATCTACCAATCAACCTCTGGTCCTATTTGTTTAGGAGTCACACTTGGCTTCTTTCCACCCCAGGAAAATCAATGAAATATATTTTTGTTCAATAATATTTTTTGTTTATTATTTAGAATTTTGATGGTATTTTATGATACTATGCAATATTTATAAAATTGGTATTAGCTATTTTTCCCCATTAAAAATAATACTCAATTTTTTTCTAATATTTTTTTAAAGTATTTTTCAATTAAAGCAGTATTCCATGTTAAAATAGAGACATGGCATTAAAAAACAAATTTTTTGAAGGTAGATTAGTGCCATCTGGTGGGAATAAAAAAAAAGAAAAACTTATGTAATGCCATACTGTAACCACTAGACCACTGTAGTTCTATATAGAGTGCTTATAAATTAGTGTTTTTAGACATATTTTTATTGAGTTGTGGATTTGGATTTAAACTTAGACATTCTCGAAGACTACTTTTTGTCAAGGTTTCGATATTTTCTTTGTTTGAAATGTTGATTTCAAGTGTCAGTTTTTGCATTAACACTAGAACCGCCACGGGGTAAATTTTACCCGTGGCTGTTTTTCAAATGTACATAACAGGTTTTCAATAAAACCTTCAAGTCTCACAGTCATTGACTTTTACTAAAATTGTGTAATTTACAATCCTTTAGTGTTAAAAATTGTTTGGATAAAACCAGATCATAAAACGGGGTATTTATACCTATAAGAATGCCTGTATTTTCGTGCTGTCATTTTCACGTCCCCTCATGTTTAAACATTGTACATTGCTAGGCAACGCCTTTCACTTACTGAATTAGGTTTCATAAATAAAGTCACAATGAGTAAAAGCCGGTGATTTATGGATGCCGAAGAGGTAGAAGCCCTAAATGCCATGAGAAGGAGAGTCTGATGGTGGTGAGATCAGTGACGCGTCCTGGGTCGGCTCAGCATCTGACGACTCATCTGACAGCGATCCAGAGCCTCTGAGAAAAAATAGACTGACTGTTCTTGAGGACAGGATTGTTACAATAGTTACAGAGAGTCAGCATCAATAAACTTTGGATATAAATAATTAAGGTGAAGCCGCGCGCTTGAATTTGTCATCGCATCATATATTCTATGCAGTGTGGGGAATTATTATTCATTATTTTCTATAGGCTATTTTAGTAATTTAAATTTATGGGTTATCTTAATATATGATTAATTATAATATTACACCACCCAAATATGTATTAGACATAATCATTTCATGACTCTAGACACTTCTTTGTGAAGACAGTGACATAATACAGTGAAATAATATGTTCTTTAGCCATATAAAAACAGGTGTAATGTGCGTGGGTAAAATTTACCCGCATGGCGGTTTTAGGTATACAGCGACCCCCGGCAGTTCTAGTGTTAATTTTACTACAGTCAAACCTGAACACAGAAGTGGACATTTTGTTACACATAAGAGCAAAATTCAATAAAAATGTAACAAAAAATGAACAGATATGCTTTATAATAAATCTGGTTATAATCTGAATTCAACCTCTTATTTGAGTTTTTTGGCTCAATTTTACCATAATGTTACAGCCACACCTGTTCATTTGTGTGTATAATAGTGTGTTGTGTGTGTGTATGTCTCTGTGTGTGTGTGTAAGTGGGTGTGTCTGTTTTGTACTCTCGATGTTTTAGAGTGTAACCTCTTCCTTGCTGTTCATTTTTTTTACTGCTTTGTGGCTGAATTATTGTTTTTATTTCACACTTTTGCAAAAACTTGCTCTGTGTTATGGTCAGGCTAGTTCATATATATGTTTGTGTGTGTGTGTGTGTGGGGTGTGTGTGGGTTCATTGCTGTTCCATTTTTTTCTGCACAGTGGCTGATTTGTAGTTTGTACCATCAAAAGTTTATCTGAGTTTTAGTATTTTTTTGTATTTCCCATTCATTTATTCATTTCATTTTTGACCACGAAGGAGCCAAGTGTGACTATTTATTTTACAACCCTTTAACATATTCGAATCATGTCCATAATTTCGTTTTTTTTGTGTGTGTGAGTGTGTGTGTGTGTGTTCACAAAAGTCACCAAGTTTCACCCCATTCCGATGAAAAAACAAAAATTCTAAATTTCAAAATCTAAAAGTTTTCAGTCATTTTTGACCGAAGAGGACCAGAGGGTTAAGAGATGTGGTAACTAAATTCAACCTTTTGCAGCTTATGGTACACATATTTGTAACGGTACACGCATTCCTACTGAAAATTTTCAGTTCGACACGCATGTGTACCGAATAAATGCAGCGTTGTTTTAACCACTGTACATGCAGAACTTGTGTGTGCAGATATCAGTGTACTTTGATGTTCTGAACTCATCTAAAAAATAAGGGAGGACACAGAGTGAGTGCTTGTTGGACAACATTGAAGTTAAGGCCTGTTTTCCTCAGCGAATAACTTGTGTCCTTATTTGTAAATGTTAGAAAGTCTTGCCAGTATTTCCATTTTGCACAGTCCCGCTGCTGTGAGCATGTAAGATATGCTGCTGCTGCATGAATAGACATACTGTACATAAATTTCATAACAGATTTAGAAGGGTGGAGCTGGGGGAGGTGGAGGGTTTCAGAGGAACTGATAACATCCTCATCTAGGGTTTAATGACTGAACTAGATATTTAAATAACAGTCAAGCCTCCCATCACATGATGTAGTTTATTTTTACAAACAACAAGGATCTAAAACAGAGTGACACCATTAAATTTTAACAACTATTTAACATTTATTGGCGTTCTTCCCCAACACTGACTTCAGATACCGTCATGCTTGATTATGGATATACTGTTTGGTATTTGCCCATAATTGCATCACACAGGCAATTTGAGGTGTCATCAGGGTTATATAAAATGTTAATGAAAGACTCAGAGACAGAGTGGCAGTCTAATAAATCTTACTTAACCTTAATCTTTCTCACCGTACTATCTATCCACACTCATGGCCAAAGTATGCAGACCTTATCATTATAAAAGCCTGGCGGGAAATGCTTGGCATTGAAAGACTTTCCTGTGCACGTATATTCCCTGCAAACACAGGGAGGGCATCAGACAAGAAGTTCAGCAAACAAGTTCATGATTTGAGCTGCCCTTTTGCCTAATACATTTTTTATGACATTTCCCCTCGCTGAGTGCATTGGAAAGAGCCGAGCTGCAAAACACGAGATTGGTTCCATGGTGCAAAATGGAACGCTGATTCAGTGCGGAAGTAAGAGAAAGAGAGAGAGAGAGGGCATATGTCAGAAATTTATGTAATTCTTACGACACCAGCAATTAGACACACAGGATCTCTGTGCTCTGATTGTTTACTGTCTACTGATGAATATGTGCTGTCAGTGCTCTGAGAGCTCAGCGAAATTTATCTTTGAAGCCCACATGAAGACTTAGTTCCCAGCCAGCCACTTTGTTGTTTGCTGAAATTTACCCATCTCTGAACTCTTTACACTGAATGCACTTGAGCTTTGTTTGCCTTCAGCATCAGTTCAGCTACACAGGGTTATTCATAAATCATGAACTGTACTTCCTTTCTCTGACTCTGTATTGTAAATATGCACTATTTGATTGATAGGTAAATGTGTTTATATACATCTTCTGTTGGAAATGCAGTCAAGCTGACTTCACCAAGAGCAAATGAAATAATCTGCCTGTTCACTGTGAATTACCCTATTCTTTTGAACTTTTAATCGGCGGCCTGTGAGCCAAAACTGAACTGTTTAAAATGTTCAGTGGCAGTTTAATATGCAGATTTGGTTCTCAGGAAACATTTAGTATTATTATCAATGTTGAAACCAGTTGTGTTGCTTAATATTTTGGTGGAAACTGTGATACATTTATCACAAATACATAAATGTGGCAGCATTTTTTTTAAATATAATTATTTTGTAACATTATAAATGTCTTTATTGCCACTCTTGATCAATTTAAATGGTTAGTTCACCCAAAAATGAAAATTCTATCATTAATTACTCACCCTTGTGCCGTTTTACACCCGTAAGACCTTCGTTGATCTTCGGAACACAAATCGGAAATCCGATGACTCAGTGAGGCCTGCATAGGGAACAATGACATTTCCTCTCTCAAGATCCATTAATGTACTAAAAACATATTTAAATCAGTTCATGTGAGTACAGTGGTTCAATATTAATATTATAAAGCGACGAGAATATTTTTGGTGCGCCAAAAAACTAAATAACGACTTATATAGTGATGGCCGATTTCAAAACACTGCTTCAGGAAGATTTGGAGCATAATGAATCAGCGTATCGAATCATAATTCGGAACGCGTGTCAAACCGCCAAACTGCTGAAATCACGTGACTTTGGTGCTCCGAGCTGCGGATTCGACACGCTGATTCATTATGCTCTGAATCTTCCTGAAGCAGTTTTTTGAAATCGGCCATCACTATATAAGTCGTTATTTAGTTTTTTGGAGCACCAAAAATATTCTCGTCGCTGTATAATATTAATATTGAACCACTGTACTCACATGAACTGATTTAAATATGTTTTTAGTACCTTTACGGATCTTGAGAGAGGAAATGTCATTGCTCCCTATGCAGGCCTCACGGAGCCATCGGATTTCAACAAAAATATCTCAATTTGCGTTCCGAAGATTAACGAAAGTCTTACGGGTCTGGAATGGCATGAGCGTGAGTAATAAATGACAGAATTTTCATTTTTAGGTAAACTAACCCTTTAATGCATCCTTGCTGAATATATTTATTTTTAAATGTATATATAATGGTGCATATAATGTTTCACATCTAGTGTTGGAGAGTTCTTCTGTAGCTCCTCCTGCTACTGTGTGTAAACCTGCTAACAATATTCCTCATTACATAAAAAAGCTGTATACACACAGTTTTGTGTGTCTAGTTGACAAATATTATACTAAATTGTACACTGAACTTATTATATAGCTTTTTATTAGACTGGCAAAATGTTTCCATTTTGTGCACTTATTAAATATGTCTGCTATATTTGATTGAAAAGTAAAATGAATCAGTGCAATTTATTTTTTATTTTTTTTCCCAAGGTCTTTCAAGGAAATTTTGATAATGACACCCACAGAAAGAACGTGATAGATCCTCCCATCTATGCCAGATTCATCCGAATTCTTCCATGGTCGTGGTACGGAAGAATCACTTTGCGCGCAGAGTTACTGGGATGCATAGAGGAAGAGTGAAGACCCCTATTCATTTTCCCTTTGCTACACTTTGGTCCATATTCAATATAAACTGTGCTTAAACATGTAAAATTAAAATTGGTTTCATCCGAATTTTCCTTTTTTTAATATTATGATTTGTTTTTTGTTTTTTGTTTTTCTTAAAGAAGTGGTTTTAGTCACCTGTCATACCCTGCTTGTTTGTCCTTTTTGTGGTCTGTTCTGTTTAGTGAATTATTTCTTTTAATTTTAATTATTTTTTGAGCTAAATGGAGGGTGGGGGTTATTTCACTGTTGTTTACGCAGTGGAACAATAGCCACTGTACAGTGTCACTTTAAACATGAACAAAAAATTACATGCAATGCTTTTTGGGCCATAATCAAAAAATCACAACACATAGCAGAAAAGACTAACATGTAAAATCTGTTTCTACTTTCATTTTAACAGCAGGCCTGAACGAAGTTATATCACAACCGACACTGACATTGTTGTGTAGACAAAAATATGATGGTATTGTATTATATGTAAAACGCAAAATAACTGCATGATGCAAAAATGACTAGAAGTATAAGACAACAAGATGTATAAGTTCAAATTAAAGCATTTCATAGATCATTTTTATCAATCATTTCAAATTTTTATGATCTGATTTCCTGTACTTTTCTAAAGACACTGTTACATGTCCCATAACGTAATGACATGCCATAAAAATAAAAACAACACTACAGCATCCATAACAGGTGAATCTTAACCAGATTAAAAATGTCACACTCATAGACAACTGATGGAAAGTTATGAAGGCAAAGGTACATTCACAGGTTATTACGTTGGCAGTCTGTAACAACGGCAGGAGAAATTTTTACGAAAATAAAGTCCTTGGAAAGTAAACTTTTAGAAGGTTTTTTTGTTTTGTTTTTTGTTTGTTTTTTTATGTGTACAATATTTTTTGTGTAACTTCCAGATGTCTCAGTTTTTCCCACTGTTTACCTATTACTTACCTGTACTACTGTATTTTTGTTTTTCTTGATTGTAAAAACCTCAGGATAGATGTCAATTTTACAATCGTACAATTAAATCTAACTTTAGTGGAATGCAAATCCCTCTGAAAAAATCTCACATTTGTATGTGCTTGTTAAAAATGTGAAGGAATATAAAGATACAGAAATGTGTTGTATGGACTACACTAAGTGGGATTATTCTTTTCCCCTTCCTTTGCATATAATAAAGGCACCATTAAATAACATGTATGCAAAGATTAGATACAGATGTTTATACAGCTGTTAGGTAATCATCAAAATGTATTTATTAATTTTAAAGGTGAGCTCCATTGGGTTGTGAAATCACTGCATCAATCTATTTGTTACTTCTTTTTTGGTGAA
>RJVU01018862.1:2616291-2630193 GCA_003731715.1 Anabarilius grahami
CACTTCTGTTAATTAAATATGGTGAAAACAACTTGAAGATACCCCCCACCCAACAATATTATTGTATGTATTTATTTTGTCAGAATTTTGTTTCCATTTTTGTCAATTATGGCCTATTTAAGGTCTATTATAAGGTCCATTAGGTGGGCTTTGAAATAGAAAAAATGGATATGGGCCTATTATGTGGAAACTTGGACATTTAGGTTCTCTAAAGGCTTTCATTAATGAATCACATATACATTTACAACTGCAGTGGAAGGAATGAAAGTGAAATATGACATCAACATAAATTACGATTTCTTTATTATTATTTTAGCTCTACGGACAAAAGACCTAAATACACACATGTAATTTATTTATTGTTGTTTTTTCATGTTCTCATTATCTCCAACATTATCAAGGTTCCTCAAACAAAGTCCAATAATGGAGAATCGATCCTGAGATTAATATTAATAAAAAGGGTGCTCTATGGCAGGGGTTTTCAAACCAGTCCTGGAGGACCCCCTGCCCTCCACATTTTGTGTGTCTCCCTTATTTGACGCACCCACTTCAGCACTTGCAGTCTCTACTTATGAGCTGATGACTTGTTAGATGAGGGAGACATACAAAATGTGCAGTGCTGGGGGTCCTCCAGGACAGGTTTTAAAAAAAAAATGCAGGTGTCAAACTCAGTTCCTGGAAGGCCACAGCCCTGCCTGAGATTGTGTATTATAGGGAGACGAGAGGGTCTGTATCTCTTACCATTGGAGAAAGCGTAACAGCTAACTTAATCATATGCAGCACCTCTCAGCACCTCTCAGCCTATCGTGTAATGGCAGTTATATCAGTCGAAACATTCCCTATCTGCCTACATTTTTATCAAGCTAAACTCTACATATAGTTCCTGACGAAAGTATTGTTTAGTGTAAAACATGCCTAAGATTAGCAAACAGGCTGTTGATTAATTAAATGATTAGCTATTAGCACAAAAGCTGTTTAATCAGCATAGTGAAGCCTCTCATCCATTGACATTCATTCAAAAAACAGCCTTTGGTCTCCTTCCCTGCGTACCGCCAGAAGTGGAGTGTTAGCACCTGAAAGGGCACCTGAGAACACGTCCATCAGCTTCTTTGTCTTCAGGAAGCCGCTTGTTTGTGTGCTTTGTGAAGATAGCAGCATGTAAAAAAAGAGAAGGTAAACAGACAGTTTGAACAGTGTGCACCTCTGTGCCCTCATTTTATAACGCCTGCCGATGGTCACAAGCTGTGTGTTATCCTCGAGGGGGCTGGAAGCATTCATTGCGATGATTTCCCACTGAGAAAGCTCTGCTCTCGACTGGCTCTTCACTGCAGCTACAGCCGTGCGTTTACCGAGGCAGTGCGCAGACTGCGGTCATGTGGATCTCAGACAGAGCTGACAGAGGAGCATGGGGGAGTTTCCCTCACCTCTTCCACTAGCTCCATTGTCCTTATACCAGAAGCTGAAGCCCACTCAAAGACGAGGAGTTATTGCTTGCCTATGATTCTGACGATACATAATGCATTTTAGTCTGGGGCTAGGCTTAAGCCTTGACTGTGAAACTGGAGGTTGAACTGGGGCAGTCTAAGTTGAGGTTAGGCCCACTCGTTACCCTGAGAAATAAAGTAAGTTAAGCTTGCTTTATTGGGCCAGGGTAGACTGCTGTTTGGCTCCCTAATAGAATATTCTAGAAGTAGAGCTGGACAGATGTTTGATACGACTAAACTGCAGTCCAAATGAGCATAGAAGCTTCAGGACCTTTCCTAACATTGCTATATTAGTTACTGGGAGCAATGTTGTGTAGGGTGTGTACTGCTCGCCCACTGAAACATTATTGGCTCAGGGCTGAGGCCTTTGAGCTTTAGTGCTTAGACTAGGTTTTGTTTTGTTTTTTTGTTTTTTACATGTGGTTCTAACCACATGCAGAACCTCTACATATTGTAGCGCCTGGATCAATCAGCCACACAATTATTCATTGTATTTAATGAATTACCCATAAACTCACTCCCACTATCAAAGTTCTGTGAACCCATCCCCCTAAAACTGCAACCAACATCCCAAATGTAGCTAACACGCTGACAGAACTAGGTGTCCTGTTACAGATACAGGGTACTTATATGATCAGAAAGAATGTTAGTGACTCCTTCTTCCTGAGAAGGACAAATAAACTCTCTTAATCCTATGTATTCTCTATATAACTACTTAGGAAATGTATAAACATGTATCCAAGTTTCCCATCTCATGACTTTCCTTTTATAGGCTTTATTCTATTTGTTAATTTTCTCTTTTGAACTATTTTGGGTATTAATATATTCCAGAGCTGGAATTTATAGTTAACTGAGATCACATTGGCAGGATGTTTGGTATCTACGGACTCCAACTTTCATTTCCTATTTGGTAATTTATGTTACATGTTACTAACTCTGTGACATGTTAGTATTATAAGAATCTAGAAGGTTATTCTCTCATTCATCCAATCCCGTGTCTTATGCTAATATCTTGCTACAGAACAAAGACTCGTAAAACTTCCCTCTGAAAGGGAAACTCCTTATTGGCTCAGACACCTCAAGAGGGTGTGANACTCCGTCTGCTAATGAATTGCCTCTTAAGTGATATAGACCCGAACCTATGCTCTAAGTAGCACGGTGCGTTAAGAAGGTTATTTTTCCATAACCTGGAAATGAACATTTCTTAGAATTATTAAACAATCAACACTGTGTTCCCTGGACAACAGGTTAATTGATTGTAATATTAAGATTAACGTAGCTATATCCAGTAAATCTGATTAACCGATTTACATATTCATAATTAATCATAATTGATAAATCATATTGAGTTATGAATAATTATTAATATTTCCCCTCTTGAGTTAAATCGCTACAATATTAATATTTAATTAATGTCAGAATCATTTTCAAAAGTGAAAATAATTATTAAGGTTGACAGGTCTTTATCTATTCACTGCTAAAACTGCGATGTTAACTCCATAATGTACTGGACTTGCTTGTAACTTCTTGTTTTCTTCTTCATGTCTGGTGATTGTATTTATTACATAAGATTCAGTATATAGAGGGGTAGGAACTATAGTTTGAGGAGTTTGTTCTCCCTGGGACAATTTCCACCAGATGAACCACTAGTTTACCAGGGCTGAGTCCACAATTGCATACTTTCTTGAGTAGGTACTTATTTTGAATGAGTAATTACTTTACAACATCTAAGAAGTATGATCTATATAGTATGAATGTGTGTAGTATAACATTTGCCATGTTGTCACTATCACATGACCTAAGTAGTAGGTCATCTGGGCACTTTTTGACTGCTCTTTTATGAGTACTGTGAATTCGGACATACTTCTTTTGTCACATACTGTTTTTCACCTATTATATAGAAGGGAAGTATGTGATTTCGGATACAACCCAGGTATATCACCAAATTGGCTGCAATACCGCGCTGTCTGAATTTACCTGTGTTTTCTTGAGTGTTTTGTGAATGTTTGGATGCGGGATTGGACACATCACCGTAAGCATTGGAATATCTTTCCGGGACACAATTATTATGTGGTAAGAGATTCGCTTCTGCTGATATTGGAGGGACTGAGTGTCTGCTCATCCTGCATGTATCATCGGTGTGTGAAGTTTGGACTATGTATTTTATGGATGGTTTGTACAATACACTAATTTTGCACACAAACTCTATTTGTTTTGTGTAATTTCGTTAATATTGTGAGTTGTTACACACAAACAGGCATTGGTCAGCATGGCATAGTTGGTATTGACGTCCCCATAGCGTCAAAAGATGCAGCGTTGAGTACCCTCTAAAGGGATTGTTACATATGTGACCCTGGTTCCCTGAGAACATTGCCATGTTTCAGGCATGTCTGCACATCTTTATTTAGACTATATGAATCTGATGACGTGTCCTTCTTATACACTAGGGCACACCTTGCGACGTCATCATACTGCGTCGGCCATGAATGCCTCATTGTTACTCGTGCCTTAGTTGTTGTTGTTTTTTTGTTTGTTTTTGTTTTTTGCTTGTTTGTTTTCTCTGTCTGCCATTTGAAGTGCACTTATGTGAATGTTTTTTCATCGAGTCATGTAAATTCCCAGTGTTTGTCAAATGTATTTTAAAAAAATGAATGAATTGAATTGAATAAATTAAATAAATGACTTAATGGCTGGACTTTATTTTTTAAAATTTGAACATGCTAGCTTTCTAAATATTACAATGGGAAGCATTTTGCCTTAATGATAATAACGTATTATTATCATTATTAGTTTGGACATTTCCATGCAACTATGTAATAGTCTATTTAATAAAGAGTTAATCTAGACCCCACATTTCAGCCTCACAATGTGATGCACATGGGGAAATAAAGAGTGTCTGTAAAATGTCAGAACAAATAGTTATTCTTTCTTTTAAAAACTGCTATTGTAGATTTAAAATGAATTGTAAAAAGAAGCAAAATCTTGTTAATTAAACACTTGGCCATTTCAAATACATCGCCTATTCCCCTGCACTTCTAAAAATACACTTATTCTGTCTCTGAAGGATAAAAAAAAAAAAAAAAACACCTGCTATGTTTAATAGCCAATCACACAGCAGGAAGCAGAAGAAAATAAGAGGGACCGGTGCTGATGGAATTAATTTAATTTTCTTTTTTGTATAACCACAAAAACTTTGTCGACATGAAAAGTGCATGCATATTAAGGTTTCCCATTTCTTGTGGGAACATATTCTTTCCCCAGCGTAGATTTATTTAAAATGTTTCAACACAATACGGACTGGAGTGAACTACAGCACAACACATTCTGTGCATTTTGACAAGTGGGACATCTGAAAAGACTGTAAAGTGGCAGAACAAACAAAATGATAAACAGAAAACAGCTTTGTTGAATCATAAATGCAACCCTGACCCCGTAAAATTGTCTCTAGAGCAGTTTATTATTGAAGCTTCAAGGAGAGTTCCTGAGAATGTCAAGAGTATCAATATGGCAAATTCAGTAATTGACCCCACTGTCTCAGGCCGGGAAAAGAATGCCATTTGTCAACATGATGACATTTGCAGAGAATCTTTCTCTCTATATATCTCTCCCTCTCCTGCTACTGTAGATGGCTTGCATTCCAATGATCTTTTAAAGAGGCCAAAGCTTACATGATGATTTCCAAATAATTGTTTTTAAATTAAAAATAAAATGCATGTGTAGTTGTTTGTCTCCATGGAGATGACTGAACAGAGAGATGAGAAAATAAAGGGGAAAAAAATAATGTTTTCAATTAAAGATTATGTAAATTATGTTAGTGTTGGGATTTCTACCAGATTAACTATTGAATTAGACATGCACCCTTCTTTGCAACCCTGCCCTACAATGATAACATAAATCCAGATTTTTTTATAATATCAGCATCAGTTGCATAAACCAAGGTATTGTCATGCGATTTAAAATTCTCCCAAAGTCCTGCACATGAATAATTATAATAAAAATAATTATAATAAAAAAATTTAAAAAAACTCAAAATTGCATTTATATAAATATAGCATCTAATCTAATGCTAAAACAATGAGTACATTTGTACATGTTTTACAACCAATGAAACTGATTATTTTGTTTCGTAAACCTGGCAATATAAGCTAGAACAATATAGGCCAACACTATAAATACAAGACAAATGTTATCTGTGGGAACAGCAGACAGATCTCTGTGCATATGCAAAATAAACCCTGGAGGTTTCTTATTCACACATTCAGCGCGATCACTGAGATGGGATATATCATTTTGAGTGATGTGCTTGTACCTTGTGTGTTGCACACTAAGATATCTCTGGACCTCACTGATAATTCCCTCCACATCCATCTCCGATGACAGCCTACGTGATGTTTACAGATGAGTTCATCTTAAGGTAGTCCTACAGTTTTTGTGAAAGTTGGAACTGCATGATAATATAATCATACATTTGAAATGCGTTGGTGTGAGTACATATTGTACTGCTTTTCATATTGCTTCATATTTTCATTTTAATGTGAGAACAAAAGCATTTATGAACAAAAAAAGCAAGAATCACAAATAATTATATCATATAATTACCTCGTCTTCTGGTAGTCATTGACAGAATAAGGCTGAATTTGTACAAAGAAAGCAGCTCTTAATGCCACTTTGCAACACCTTTACACATTGATAGTGGGTCTAATGTGAAGGCAATATTAATTCTTCCTACAGAATAAATGAGGTATCCTTGACCAATATCCTACTCTTGATGGTAACAAGATTGGTGTGCCGTGAGGATGAGATGGATGCACTTATCATGTAACGGGAAGACTAGACCTATTTGAAAAGGGAAATTACAGGATAATGTCAGTTGATGGCATTCTTCAGTAAAGGACATGAACATGCATCTGAACTATCTTCATAGGCGATACAAAATATTTTGTATAATATCACCTTGATGTCCTACAAAGTACATTATTCATACTTTCATTAATGAGCATTCTGATGTTCATTGATCTTTAGCAGGTGCTTTTTATCCAAAGAACCTTAAATTAACATCACAGAAACAATACCTTCTCTTAAGAAAAATGGCTCTAAACAGTACCAAATTAGGGTTATACAATAGCAGAACCCTTTTCGGTGCTAAATAGAACCTTTTTATAAGGTACCATAAAGAAGACATGATAGGAAGGAAACCAGTTACAATTTTTAAAGTGAAAATTTATAGACATTTTAAGAAAGAAATCATTTATCTGTTAAGAGTGAGTTGACAGTCTATGTAATTAAATGGCTGAGGTCCAGAAAATCAGCAATGAGGTGGCGTTGACAGTTAAAGATTTGAAAAACAAAAAGGAACAAAAAACCCTAAACTGTGACACAAAAGAACCAATTCAGCATATAAAGGGTTCTTCGGGATGATACGGTTCTAAATAGAACTGTTACTACATGCAAATAACCTTTAAGGAACCATGTTTTTTTAGAGTGTGGAGTAACCTTAAGTTAAATTTCATGCTCAAGGACAAAATGGGATACGATAGGAGCTGCAATTTTAGTCATTCATTAGCTTTTAAACATCATATGTCCTTCAACCTAAAATCAAACCATTTTGAAAACCTCTTCTGAACATTTATGCTAACATCTGTTATTTATTTATTTATTTGTTTGTTTGTATTAAAAAAAATATGTTTCTGGGTCATGCATATCTTTGTGTGTGCAATATAATAAAATAACTTGAGCTTTAACCTCATAAATGAAATCATATGACCTTTTAACTTACTGAGCTAGCAGTGCAAGTTCATTTCAATGGTACATTTCTAGCTTGACGTTAAATACTGTCCTTGAATTTAGAGGTTAAACGGGGTATAATTACAGTAATAAAAAGGAGAAAGTGCTGTGACAGTATTAGAGCAGATTTCACATTATTCACAAAGGACACACAATCTCATTTGTCAATGTCCCAAGTCTTTGCAAAATTTCCAAAATCTCCCTCCATTATTGTCCACTAACTTAGATATAAGGCACCATAAATATACATGTAATATGTGATATTTAGTAAGGGTCATCTATAGGTATTTATATCTGAACTGATAACTGATACAAAGATAGAGGACAAGCTAGATCTGATCTGGAAGAACTGATTCAATTAAAAAGATTAATTTATGGTGGACAGATTGAGAAGATAAAACAATAAAACTGGCACCAGCAGAGATTCAGAACTACCTCACATAACGGCATTTAGATGTAAATAGGTGATGAATGCCTTTGGTCTTCCACTTGTCCTGTAGGCGTCTAATACTATGCAAACAATCTCTCTCTCTCTCTCTCTCTCTCCCTCTTCTCACTGCCAACGACATGCATGCTGCTCTGTGCTCTCTTTGGAACCAATTAAAATCACATAATATAAAAAAATATACTGAATGTGGCATCTGTGAGTGCAGCACATTGTAAAATGAATGATGAGGTTTTGTATTTACATACTGTGAACCAATGGCATCATGAAAGAATTGCATCTGTCAGCCTGCCCAAGGACATCCAAGTGGTTTTAATGACATTCTAGAAAAAAATCATGAGGCATAAAATGTAAAGTCAAAAAGACATAAAGTCTAATATTATTATAATCAAGCTCTGCAAACAAAGTCCCCCTTTATGTCCAACATTCATATTGTTTGTGCATTCATTACTTTTGCTGTGCAAATGCAAATGCAAATACTATTAATCAAATTTTCAACTACATAATATGACAAGAAAGAAGAAGCAAGTATTTAAAACAACTGTGAATAGTCAAGGCGAGAAGGTCCCAGTTCAAGTCCCGGCTGAGTCAAGAGGCTTTTCTGGTATTTCCCTTGGGTTCTCCGGGTTCCACCCCAATCCAAAGACATGCGTAGATGAATTGGAGACATTAAATTGTCTCTAGGTGTGAGCGTGAATGTGTTTATGCCTGTGACAGACTGGCCATCCATCCATCCATCCATCCATCCAGGGTCTTTCCCTTCCTATGGCCTGATAGGCTCCAGCATTCATGAACCTACATAGAACAAGTCATTTGCAAAATGCGTAAACAATGCTTTTACACCCAGATGATTACGTTTTTTACCAAACATCAAACAGTTTTGTGTGAATGACTAACGTTTGTTCTTTATTTAAAACAGATGCAACAAATGTGGATTATACAATTATCTTTTAATGAAAGCTCTTGGGAGATCTGAGAAACTAAAAGATTTTCAGAAATTACGTTGATGCATCTGCTACATTTTCAAACCTTCTGGAAGTGAAGGCAAAATCATTGAGCTCAAAGCTCATAAAAAAATATTGATATCACTCTATATCCACATACCAAAATCGCCTCAGGCCTCGAAGCAGAGGGAGTCCTGCTGTGACAGACTGAAAAAGAGTAGCGCAGAGGTTTTGTCCTGGTGCCTGTAATTCCTCTCTGATTCCTGCTCTGCATTCAGCATGCTCTCGTGCCCTCATTTTCCATATCACATTCTCAGCTTCCTCGATGCCCACTCTGTTCTTCCACCCGTACTGCTCGTAAAGGGAATTCTCCAATCTAAACCTCATTCTGAGTATGTGTAATTAAAAGGCTTTCATGGTAATATTCCCTGCTTAGGACCCTGTTTGGATTGTCCCTCCAGCTGCAGGGAAGTCCAGCTCGCTCTTTCCAGCCAGAACTCATTATAAGGCCCCATTTTCAGCAGCCAAAGGCTGACTGGAAGTATGTTACAGTAGATGAATTGAAGGCTAATTTTATACAAGTGGAGTTTGGAGACCTGAACTTGTAATACTCAAATGAGCTCCCACACTTCAAAGAACCTGGTGGCAGCTTTAACAAAAAATAAGAGGCTGCAAAATAAAGAACATTTCATGTTTCTTATGATGATGATTGCTTAGGGTAACAACTAAAAATATAGGATCTCAGTTCGACTTTAAAACCACAATAAACATTTAGAAGAATATCAATTTAGCATAAAAAGCTCTTTTGGATTCAACAGTGTGATATGTAGCGCGGGACCAGACAACCACTTCCCAGGGACTCTAAACAATTTAAACACAAGCTTAAAACTACTCTAAACTGTTACCTTGTCTCCAAAGAAGAACTATATCTGGTATTTTATTTGACAGAGATCACAACAAAGGAATATAAATGTGCAATGAGCCTGCATCTCACATCAGAGACCACTCAGCCTACCTCCCACTTCCCATTCGCCTTCCTCTAATCTCTCACATCAAAGTTTAATGCCTAACATTTCCAGGGCCTCTGAAGTTTTATAAAACAGCTCCTGTCAAGTACTCTAATCCGTAGGAAAAAAAAGTGTCATATAAAAGTGATTCATTTCATTTGAGAACATTTTAAATTGCAACAGCTAATGAAATATTCACAAAGATGAAATGTAAAGAGACACATTTTTATAGATATTCTCAGTAAAGCTTTTTTTTCTTCGGCTTTATCTTTGAGAGACTTATATTTTGTTTTTTACTAATATTCTTTGAAGGAAGCCCAAAAAAATCAATCAGGCAGTCATTCAAAAAATAACTTTTGCAGATAAAATGAAAATTCAGCCATCAGAACATTAAGAGAGCTTTGTATTTAAAAGTGTTCTTGCATGATCGATAAAGTGCTTGGTCCACATACTGTAGGAAATAAAAGAGAGCTAGACTTTGTAAGATAAAATTTGTTCTTTTGAGTGGGTCCTCATCAAGCTCTTTTCAACTCTTTTAGTGCCTTTGTAACATCTGTCTCTATCTTTGAATCATGAAGCAAACTTTTTCTGATTAGCTCATGTCTACATCTCCAACCAATTTGCCGCAATGCCAGATTCATTCATCTGTCATTTGTGTCAGATATAAAGAAAAGCATCTACACACAAATCCCTTTCTGAATGAAAACCATTGAAATCAGCCATGTTGAGCCTCTCTCAATGAGCAATCAACACCATGTGAACTCCTACTGAGAACTCTAATTAGGATCTATCATAATTTAAATGATTTAGAACTCTGCCATGTGCACTTCAATCTAAAACAGAGAAAACTAAGCATCGTAGTGATGGGGAGCTTGTGCTGCAGTCATTTTATTGTGTTTAGTGCTATTTAAGCTCACACCTAATGCAGAGTAAAGATCTCCTTTCCTTTTTGTATGCATATAGACATGACATCAGCTGTGCAATTGAGAATTATTCATTAGCCGCGGCTCTCTGCTGCACAGCATGCTAATGTTACAAGATGGTAGTATCATTATTTATTGATTTTTCAACAGTTCTGTGCCTTGTAGGTCAGAGGGGCTGGGAATGTCTTTATATCAAACTTAAGGTGTCTGAGCTGTGATTGTGACTCGGTAGTTTGATGTGCTGCATGAGAGAAAAAGAGAGAGAGAGGTATGAAGAGCCAGACGTGGATGAAGGGAAGAAGAAAAGGTGAGAGAACTGGTGGTTTGCACTCTCTCCCTCTGATTTCCTATCGAACCAGTTCCCTCCAAAAATCTGTCTTATCGGACATGCCCATTTGGAAGCAAGCAAGCGTCCAAACAATATGACGTTAGCTACCCTAACTACATTCCATGGCAGACCTCCATGTTTGTCTGGACCGATCTCATCTTATGCTGACAGCCAAACGTGACATCTGTCCTTCGCAGCTGTGATGAATTCATACTCATCTGCGAGAGCTATTTCTTGGTCCTTGTCATCCAGCCTCGGCTGCCGATGAGCAAACCTGGCTGATATCCTCAAGCCAACAGCCATCTGATACATATCTATCCCTGCTTAAGGCCCACACAAATGTATGATACTGTCCACTGCCAAGGTGTTGATCTGAAGCATGGAGACTTCTGGCTCGTCTTTTTTGTGGTATTTTAATGGGAGGCTTGAAGAAGTTTGATGCCTGAAGAAAAGGTAGGAATATTTGGTGGTATTAAATCTTAGCGGGACTCTAGTTGATAGCTGTAATGAGGCAGCTGAATGTTGGTCTACTGCTGGGTTAATAATCATACTCTCTGCTGTGCTTATTGAGTTTTATTGGCTGCCTATATTGTCTTGAAGGATCATTCGAATAATCCCCTACAGTGTTCTGTATTCTGATTGAGGGGATAAATACTGCAGAGTTGTTTCGAAATGGTCAGTGTTGTTTGTCATATCAATGACACATTCCAAGAATTGCAAAACAGTAGGCTAAAAAGTAAGTAAGGGGTAATAGATGTACAGTATTTCTACTTATTAAAGGCACAGTATGCAAGCTTTGCCGCTAGAGGTTGCTTGTTCAAAACAATAACAAAGGCGTACCTGATGACTCCATGAATGAGTGTGGAATCATGGGATTTGTGTACCGTGGGTTAAGATTTTTGTTATATTTTCACGTTTCTCGTGTGCACAACATCATAATTTTGTGATGATCAAGTCAGACCCAGACAGTTAATGTAATTCCCCATACCCCTTAATCACGCCAGGGGACGTAACATTAAGTGGGGGCTCGTCCGGGATATTTATAACTTTCTCAAGATGTCGAGGTTTGACTCCGTGTTGGTGCCTGATATGTAAGCTGGTGCAGTATTGATATAGTCTATCTGATTAGATCTGATCTGAGTTGATGCAGTGCACTAGGGTGTGTGTAGTGTTTTTGATATCCTTAGTGGGCATGTCTTCTTTTGACCTGCAGGCGTTTCTTCGTCATCCTAGTAGTGATCAGCTGGAAAAGTGTAGGAAGGATGTTCTAATTGCTAGCGAATCACTTCCAGATTCCTATTAAGAAACAGGCACTTAAAAAAGAAAAAACCACTAGGCCAGTGTTATATATTTTGCTCACTTGAGTACTTACAATATCCCAAATGTTTGCAACTATTTGTAAATCGTGAGAGAATTGCAATTTTAAGTTAACCAAGGCTCCGGGACGTGTGAGGAGTCGCCTGTCAATTGCGTCATACCCGCATTACCCTCGGTTTCCGGTTTTATTTTGTAGAAACCATGGAAACACCAAAGACGCTTTAATATATTACACATTTTAATAGACAAGGGAACAACTGTTTTGAAATATTTATAGACAGAAAATGAATTGTTGTTATATATCTCAACACGTTTAGTCTTATTGTTTAAATCAATTTTCTTGATTTTTTGCGAGTACCATGCTTTACCATAACTCAGAGAAAAACACTGTTTTGTGAAGTAGTTAACATAGCATAATAAGATGCAGCTTTATTTTTAGTAACAGTAATACATAATTTTCTCCATCATAAAATACGTATTAAAATGAATTGCATGTCATTTATCAACACAAGCCATCCATTTAATATTCTAAAATCGATCTAGTTTACTGCAGTGTGTCTCAAGTGTCTCACAGTAGCTGCCAAGCGAACGCACAGAGTAACGTTAACATCATTTTCAACACTCTCAAATGTATAATATGAAAAACAGAGCTGTGTTACCTCATACTCATGACCGGAAAAGTGGAAGCGGCACCGGCGACTGTGTCATAATAAAACTTCCGCTGCTCGTGAGGCGTGTGTTGCACAATTGCTCCAGCGTCCTCGTTCAGCTCCTACAACACTCGGTCCTGCTCTGCTTCATACTACAGTAATGTTAATAATCGCATCCATGAACATGATTTCTTCCCGAGTCCTATCTTTATTCTTTTGCACCGTCCGTTGAGGTGGAGACCACAAGTCCCAAGATTCCGCTCTAAAACTTGCAGTCATCAAGCTACTGTTACGGTACACAGGAGTCAGACACAGATGTAAAAGGTAATGGGAGTTTATTGACACCAGTTGAGCATGCAGAAGTAATCAGGTAAGCAGAGATGTATTCGTAGGTGGATGTATGAGTAGAATGGTGATAGATACTGTCCTTATCCGTTGCAGGTATGGAAGACTGAGATGACACGCTGGAGCTGGAGATCGCTGGAGAGCACTCACACACAGGAGACAGGAGACACAGAAGGAAGGAGACACGCTGGATACAGGTGAGTATAAAGCAGGGAGTCCTTGAGGTAAGCATATACCGAAGTATCTTCAAACGAGACCGGACATGGAGTGCTGTGTGTGTGTGCTCTAAGTAGTGCTGCTGATTAGTGTGATGATGAGGTGCAGGTGGCGGTGATTAGTATTCTGGTGATGGAGTGCGTTGTGATTGGTGAACGGTGGAGCCTGACGTGTCTGTGACAGTACCCCCCCTCCCACGGCCCGCTCCTGAGGGCCGAGGACCCCGACGTCGTGGTGGTCGTCCTCTTCCCCGCGGCGCCGGTCTGTTAGGGTGGCTGTCGTGAAAGACCTGAAGAAGATTTGGATCAAGGATGTCGTTTCTTGGAACCCAGGAGCGCTCCTCAGGACCATAGCCCTCCCAGTCCACTAGGTATTCTAGAACACCACCACGGCGCCGGGAGTCCAAGATTTCGTGGACCTCATAGGCTGTACCGTCTTCCAGGATGAGTGGAAGGGGGG
>RJVU01018862.1:2641334-2674586 GCA_003731715.1 Anabarilius grahami
GAGGAGGAGGAGGAGGAGGAGGAGGAGGAGGAAGAGGAGGAGGAAGAGGAGGAAGAGGAGGAGGAGGAAGAGGAGGAGGAGGAGGAAGAGGAAGAGGAGGAGGAGGACGAGGAGGAGGAGGACGACGACGAGGACGAGGAGGAAGAGGAAGAGGAAGAGAAGGATGCCATGCTGGAGGTAGAGGTAGAGGTAGAGGTAGAGGAAGAGGAAGACAAGAAGGTGCCCAAAGAGGACCGAATCTGACAAATGAGATCCGCGCAACACTGGTTGACCACGTTGTCGACCACGTTGTCAACCACGGCCTGACGCTGAGGGAGGCTGGACTGCGAGTACAGCCAAATCTAAGCCGATACACAGTGGCAAGTGTGATAAGAACATTTCGACTGGAAAATAGGTATTGTAAAAATATATCAAAAATATCTGCATGGTTTCAGTAACTGCTTACAGTACTGTATTCTATGCACTATCAGCACTTCTGTTACCTTTTCCTGTGAAATTACTGTCCTATTGTATACAGTTTTTTTTTCTACATAGGATTGAGGGTCGGGAACGACAAGGGGGAAGGCCTCCTATGTTCACAGAACAGCAAGAGAGGGAGATAGTAAACATGGTTTTGGCCAACAATGCTATAACACTTAATCAGCTCCAAGCTAACATTGTCAATAACCACGCCACTTTCAACGATATCCATCAGGTCTCAACATCAACACTGGCACGCATCCTAAAAAAAAAACATATTCAAATGAAGCAAATTTATCGAGTGCCTTTCGAGCGCAATTCCGAAAGGGTGAAACGACTGCGGCATGATTATGCAGAGGTATGTATTCACTTTAGCAGTGTGATCTTGCATACTGTCTCATAATCTTTTACTGTACTGTAATATGTATACTAGATCTACACTGAACTACACAATTTTGCCTGACACTGTTCTTCAGAGAGTTTTACGAATGGATGGAGAGGAGATCCAGCATGAGTTCATTTACGTAGATGAGGCTGGGTTCAACCTGACGAGAACACGAAGGAGGGGAAGAAACATCATTGGCCACAGGGCAATAGTCAATGTCCCAGGGCAACGTGGGGGTAACACTCTGTGCCGCCATTACACAGAATGGCCTCCACCGCCATGCCCATATGGGCCCTTACAACACAGCACTCATACTTACATTCTTGGACCAATTGCACAACATAACAGCAGCAAATCAAATCGATCATATGCAATACATTGTTGTCTGGGACAATGTGTCTTTCCACCGCTCTGCTCTGGTTCAGAACTGGTTTCAGCAACATCCACATTTCACCGTCCTATATCTTCCACCATACTCTCCATTCCTCAACCCTATAGAAGAGTTTTTCTCAGCATGGCGGTGGAAGGTATATGATCTCCGTCTCCAGGCTGAGGTACCCCTCATCCAAGCCATTGAGGAGGCCTGTGACC
Organism: Anabarilius grahami; assembly: GCA_003731715.1. Classification (NCBI taxonomy): domain Eukaryota; kingdom Metazoa; phylum Chordata; class Actinopteri; order Cypriniformes; family Xenocyprididae; genus Anabarilius; species Anabarilius grahami. Next base: position 2,642,770 of record RJVU01018862.1, read on the forward strand.
AGATGGAGGTAGCAGCAATGCAAGGATGGATTCGTCATTCAAGACGTTTCTATCCAAGGTGTCTTGCTAATGACAACATTGCCTGCGATGTTGATGAAATTCTCTGGCCAGATCCAGCTAGGCGAAGAGACAATGTCTAGTTTGTTTGTTTTTTACAGTAAACTTACAGTACAATACGTAAAGTGACATTTTGTTACAGTATTATGAATCTCCATGTCAACATTTTGGGCGTGTTGACAAATAAATGAGTTTCTTCAGTCTGCAACATTGGTCTTGTGTAGTGTTTGGTGAATTTACATTATATTTGTACTTTGTTGATGGTAGCCTTCTCTAATCATAGGGAAGTAGAAGTGCTAAAAGTGTTTTAGGTTTATCACAGCAGAGTGTAACTCGTGCAAACAGAGTATAGTAATGTGAAACGTGTGTGTTTCGTATGGTAACAAAGTGTGGTTTTTAAACAGAAGTGTATAGTTTTTACAAGAGTGTTTAATTATGCAAAGGATCTGTAGTGTTTTGCTAATTGGATGTGTGGTTGTGCTAATTGTGTGTAGTGTTTTGAAAACACGGGCCCTGTTTTGAAAATCGTGCTTCAGCAATCCAAAAAAACTGTAACGACTACACCCACCCACCCCTAAACCTACCCTTAGTGATTTATAGTGCATATACACTTTATGAGCACATGCATTCCCTGGGATCGAACCCACGATCGCATGATCACATGATTGCATACTGTTGTAGCCTATATTGCAATGCTCTGCCAATTGAGCTACGCGGAACCCGAAATATGACGCAGATAAAAGGGAACAATGCATTAAAATGAACGCGTCCTGTTGTCGATAGTGGCACAACTTTAGCAAACACTCATATGGGTCATATTTTTATGAATTAAAATGAAAGTGTCCTGTTGTCGATAGGGGCGCAACTTTAGTAAACGCTCCTATGGGTCGTATTTCAGGGAAGTGACAAATGACCTATATAGGTGCATTGGTTGGAGAACATGTTGGAGAACATGGGGATGCAGCACCTCATTCCCTTCTCAGGGAACCATGGTTACATGCGTAACCTGAGATGTTCCCTTTCGAGGGAACTCGAACTGCGTCGTCATGACGACACTTTGGGGAACGATATACCCACCTCGCCATACTGACGGGATGCCTGTCCTGGTGTGAAGCATCACCTCACGGGATGACGTTTCAGCAATCAGGATTGGAATAGTTGCACACACCTTCAGAAGGGATTCCCCAAAGTGTCGTCATGACGACGCAGCACAAGTTCCCTCGAAAGGGAGCTAGTTATTTTATTTACTGTAAGCATTTGTGTTTGTGAATACAGTATTACACAGTGCGAAAGAAAAGAAATACATCGACCATGTGTAGTTGGACAGAAACAATGGTTGTGTTTGAAAAAGGAAATCAAGATACTTCCTGTTAGATTTTTGTGTGTTACATAGAGAATTGTGTGTTTTTTTTTTGCAAAAAGTGTTTTATGAAATTGAAAACTGAGTCGAAGGCTGAGAATTAGTGTATGGTTCTGTAGATTTGGTGTGTGGCTATAGTGTTTGAGTGTCAGGTTTCAGAAATTGTGTGTAAGGATTTTGTGTTTAAGCAGTTGAAAAAAAACTGTAAATCAATGAATTATTAAGCTGTGAACACTAAAAAAACAATATATATGAAGAAAACTTTTACAAAACACCTGTCACATTTAGCATTGTTGACATTGCATTGCTTTTCGAGTTTTACAACAGTCAGTCATTTATTTATCCAATGAAATTAATGTGTGTGTGTGTGTGCGTGCGTGTGTGTGTGTGTTGTAAAATGTATCCTGCCCACTGCAAAATTATCTATAACCACACTTATAAATCAACAATTTTTTGTGACTTCTCTAATAAAACAGCAATTTCTTTAAAGCAGATTCCAAATAGGTAAATCCATAATGAATATGCAATGCAAACATGTTGAGGATTAGCACATATGAAGTTAGTTTATGATATGACAAGCTGTTTTCACAGTATATTCAGCATACTGAAGCTTCTCCTCCAATGACACGTTGGGATCCCACATGTTATGCATTATTTTATTTTGTTTTTAGCTCCCCTGGGGAAGAAGGTTATTGCACTGCAAAAAAATAAAAATAAATAACAGTTTCTTACATCATCCACAATTTATTATTAGTTATTTAGCTATCTCTGAAATGTCATTCATTCATAAAGCAACTGTCAGCCACAGATAACATAAATCTATAAATATTGACAGTAGTATGCAATTCTTCAGTTCTTTTCAATATTGGAATATTTGTATTGACAGTTTGTTACAAATAGTATAGCCTGTATGACACCATCATAGGATGTACCTTTCCAACAGGTCAGTTCTTCTAAACACCAAATTCCTAAAGCCAAAATGAGTAGACCAAAACGCTTAACATAAGTGTCTGACCTCACTATTGGACTAATGACTGAATAAGTAAATGGACAGGTTTTTTTTTACCTCTACATAAATAAATAACAAAGCCTTCTTCCCTCTCCTAGTCAATCAAAAACAGATTTTCTTTTCATCTTGATGATCTAATTTTCTCTGATTGTCCCACATTATCCCACTGGTGAGGCAAAGACTGCTTTACTAAAATCACAGGAAGATCACATGACTGCTTGTGTTAATTTCTTGGATGAAAGCATGAGAATTTGCAAATAATGTTAACTTCCACAGTCACAGATAGATAAATAAAAAGACAGATACAGAAGTTGGCAAAGTTGTGCGATTGCCTAATGCTTGTGCATATCTCATCCCACCTGCTGCAGTGAGAGGAGTCTCTGCCCTGCTGTTGTTTACTTTCTGAAGAACGATAAGGCTCTCTGGCAACATTACCCAAAGTGCTGCATGATCTAACGAGAGCACACACTGTTGCCGACAGTCTCTCTCTCTCTCTCTCTCTCTCTCTCTCTCTCTCTCTCTCACACACACACACACACATACAGTATACAAATAATTCAAAGCATGTCTTGCCATTCCCTCACCCAACCAACCTGTCTCCCTCAATTTCCTTGCTCTAATTTGATAACACTATATTTTGATTTCACAGGAGCCAGCAGGCCTCCATGCCGTTTTAGAGCATGTGATTCTTATTTGATGCAGCCTGTGTTTACAACATCATCTTGTAATTAATGTCACAGTGCAGAGCCATATATCCCTGTGACCTCCTATTCCTTAGAATTCAGGCCAGTGTGCCAGTTTCTCTCTCCTCCTTGCCTTGAATTTTGAAATACATTTTTGAAGTTTGATTATATGACCTTGTAGAGTCATTTAGTGTAGTTTCATCAGCTGTCGGAGAGAATGGGATTCTGTCTAAATGGATTGCTTGGGTTTGGTTGACTCTCTGGGTCAAGGAGATTAATTGTGTCAACATTAAAGTTTGTTTAATACAGTATAGGGTTTGTGTAGTCTAAAGCTACTTTTCCACAGTCGGGCCGAACGGTTCTAAGAACAGTAAAGAATAGTTCCAGTTGTATTTCTTGAGCCTGGTGGCATGGCACAATTACAAACCAAGGTTGGTTAAACATGCACAGTTTTGCAGAACCATGCGTGTAGTGACGTCACAACTCAGGATTGGTCACTTATCTGTTGCCTGGCTACCAATTTCTCTGTAGCTGGCTAAGCACACTATTTGAGCAATGTAAACACAAATTAATAATAACATTATAAGAAATATATGATCATAATACATTCCAAAGAGCTCCATTATCAGCCCCACAGTGGAAAATGAAACCATATCCGTACCGGCATGGAATGGAATGGTTATGAGAACGGTTTAGCCCGATGGTGGAAAAGTGGCTTAAGTAGTCAAGCCTACAAGAATTAAAGTGATAAACTGAATTAAGAACTGAATTTGGTGTCTTTAGAACCAGAATAGTGTAAAGGTTTTTAGTATATATAAATTGCTGGTAATCTTTAGATTATTGTCCAGTTGCATGACCCAATATCAGCCAAGCTTTAGTTGTCAGATGGATGGCCTCATATTTGACTCTAGAATACTATGGTGTATAGTGGAGTTCATGGTCGTCTTGAAGGGACTTTGACTTTATTCACAATAAAGGTGGGGCAGATTTATCAGGTTTGACTGACAGTTTGAGGATTCAGTGGAGTTACGAGGTTTTTGTTACAAACTCTTTAAAATCCTTTTCATTTGTTAGATATTTGTAAAAACCCACATAGCCTACAGGCGTAAAAGGTGACCAAAAGCATTGATATTTTAAAAATAAAATAAAACAAAAATGAGGAAATACGAGGTTTCCGCCTGACACCAACGATATATTCTTAACTGTGTAGCATTTATTTTATTTTATTAATTAATTTTTTGGCATTTGGTACCTGTCCACGGCACACTTGCCAACCTGACAACTGCTGTAGAGCACTGCTGTTGTACGTTTGACCGAATTGTACAATTGTGTTTATTTCCTACTGTCATTTATAAAGGCTTTTGTTGTTAATTTAAATATTATTTTATANATATATATGTTTTATTTAGTATTGAGAAAGGGTCCATTAGTGCATAATATGGATTGAGTGAAAGTTACATTAATACGCCAGTAGATGGCGGCAAAACTTTACAAGTGAATGAGACTCATTCAATGAGTCAGTCACAATTAAGAGACTTTTACAGTTTTTTTCAACTGCTTACACAAAACAAATCTTACTTACACACACAATTTCTGAAACCTGACACTCAAACACCATAGCCACACACCAAATCTGGCCTTCGGCTCAGTTTTCAATTTCATAAAACACTTTTTGCAAAACACAACACACAATTCTCTATGTAACACACAAAAATCTAACAGTATCTTGATTTCCTTTTTCAAACACAACCATTGTTTCTGTCCAACTACACATGGTCGATGTATTTCTTTTCTTTCGTACTGTCTAATACTGTATTCACAAACACAAATGCTTACAGTAAAAAAAAAAATAAATAAATAATAATAATAATAGTTTGGTTTCAATCTTGCTTTCGTGTTTACCATGAATTTTTCAACATCTCTCTGCCAATTACTTTCAGTCTTGTACAGAAATGTACATAGGAGCTCATGAAAGAAGAGATTGAGGTTTTGAATAACTGTGTGTATGATATATCCAAAAATAGAATATTATGGCAAAGGTGTTTGCAATGTAAGACAAAATTTTTCCTTTTGAGATGTGTTCATGATATTTTGAATGCAGTGCTTCATTTTCAAGAGATGTGAGGCATTTTGCATTTTGTGTGTGCAATTCTTGGATTTGTGTGTAAAGTTTTTTTGTTTTTTTTGTTTTTTTTTTAAAGAGGCAAAGTTTTGAAAATGTGTGTAAGCAGTTGAAAAAAAAATTTAAATGTCTGAACCACAAATTATTGGTCAGGAAATTAGCTAAATTTAAGCAAATGCACAACTTAAAAACCCCATTGCTGTCTCAGAAAAACATAAAAGACAGAATGTTTTTGACAGAATATGGGAAGTTTGATTCAGAGTAGTTCAGCAGAGTTGTGTGGAGTGATGAATCACAATGAAACACGAGTTGCATGGTGATTCTCCAGAGCAATGTCTTCAAAAATCTGGTGAGAAATATAATAATAAATGCATCTCTACCACTGTGAGGCATGAAGGAAGAGCTGTCATTGTGTAGGGAGCCTTTTTAGCTGCTGGTATTGGTGAGTTACTTCACTCTGAAAAGTCATTTAATGCTTTGGAGTACAAAAGAATTTTGCAGAATGGCTTGCTTCCCACAATTGAAAATTTTTTATAAGAGGAATGATCAGATGTTATTTTTCAACAGAAAAATGCTCCTGCCCAAACTGCAAAGACAACCCAGAATTTGCTTAAGAGCAAGCTCAACAGGCTCATGTTTTGGCCTTGGTCAGAGTCCAGATTTGAACCCTATAGTGAATATTTGGTCTCACATTAAACTCAAGCTAGGAGACAATTTTCAACATGAACCGTTTGAAGCTATTAGTATTGAGTGGAACAGCACTGACTATTGTTCCTGTAAAAAACTGTCTGCAAGTTTTTCCCCACACAGCTTAAACCAGATTTGTTGTAAACGCAGCAGAAAAAGCTTTGAAAAAATAATGGAGTGTTGTTATTGTGTTGGACAGTAGGGTGCCTTTACAGTGGCCCAGTAGTGCACTACCAGTGTTGCCAACTGCTTTCAATTAAAAGTAGCTAGCTAAATGTCACTAGATGACAAATAGAGTACCTCAGAGATGACGTGTTTTTGTATGCAAAACCCGGAAGCGAGTTAGCATTTTAGGACTTCCAGTTCCATCACCCTAAAATCTATGGGTTTTTTGAATGGGCTTTTGCTAAACCGCCTGAAATAAGGTCTGTGGTTAACAAAGCCTCTAAATATTTTCACGTTTCGATCTATGACATAAAACACACCAGTTATAACCCGATTGTGATTTTGTAAACCTTTATTGTGTCTTAAAAACAGTGGTTGCTAAGGGACTACTTCCTTTGGCGGGGACTTTAGACGTCATTTACATTACATTTACATTTATGCATTTGGCAGACGCTTTTATCCAAAGCGACTTACATTGCATTATACTATACATTTGTATCGGAATATGTCATCATGACAATCAGGACATTTGGACAGCATTTATCATGAAAAAGTGGATAAGTATTCATACACAGCACAGATCATATTCAGCGAGCATGTTTTTAAATAGAGTTGTTTTTTTAAATAAAGTTTGAGGAAGCTTGGTGGTGGTGACGTTGATCTGCGACCATGGTGTCCGTTTATAGCCTACTGTTAGCTTTTTATATCTGACGACTTTATTTAGGCTTCAAAATGTATAAATGTTGTGTTAACTTGTAAAGATTATCTCGATAGACAAAACGTGTAAATATCATAATCCTTTGTTAAACACAGCTTATTTTTTGCGATTTTCCAAAAGTCTGTGGGAAAAATGCATAGGCTTTCGATCGAGGGAACCCGTGAGCCGCTAACTTCCGGGTTGGCCTACAAAAACACGTCATCTCTAAGGGTACTCTATTCATTGATCTATATAAATATGAATAGAGATCAGTGGGAAAAATAAGAATCTAGATAAGATTTGTCCAAAAAGTTGCTAGATTTGTCCCTAAACTTTTGAAAAATGTCTCAAAAGGAGCGGGGAAGTCACTAAATCTAGTGACAAAATCTCTAAATTGGCCACACTGTGCACAACACAATGAAATCGAGCCACGACACAACAGAAATGCTCCCGACCACTAGGGGGCTCTCAGAGCTCGGTAAAGTTAGTTTTCCTTGCTAATGTTCTTTAGAGTCAGCAGTGTGATACTCAGCAATATTAGGATGTGCCAGCAGTGATATCAATACTGAATTTATGTTTGCTTTTTAAATTGTGTTGTGTTGTGCACTACTGGGCCACCGTTTAAAAAGGTTGAGAACCAATGCTGATGTTACTGACTGTGTGGCACAAGGTATTTCAGCACAAAATCCTGCATCAAATTCCTAACCAAGCTCAATTCAGTTTAATCATGTCGGCTCTGTCGACTCTGGTGTAGCTCTGTCTGCATCATATTTCAGTCAAATAGACTCTTAGAATCAGAGGGACTAAAGAGAAATAAAGAAACAAGCAAACAGAACTAACTTTAATCTTGCCCGTCCCTTGACATTATAAAAATATAAGAAGATAAAGATTAAACGGATATCTGGACAGTGCTGTGAAAACCAAAGGACTTCTGTAAGCTCTAAATGGAAATAGCCACATCTGACTCAAATGGGCAGAAAGAGGTCAGTGCTAACTTTCTCTATGTCAGAAATGTGTGCGTGCTATCTGAAACTGACACTCTTTTTCTTAAACTTCTCTCTATTCTCTCTCCCTCACTCAATAATTCAAGGACAGAGAGCTGCAGTGAAGACATACTGTAGATGACCTCAATCCTATGAGAGGTAGTGAAAGAGACTTTGATACTAAAGAGAGGTGAACGGTGATACCATTACAGGTAAAACCAACAGTACAGTACTTTTCTCTCTTAACAATGCATATATACAAAAAATCCCTAAATACAAGGAAAATCTGTGTATACATGTATAATCAAGAGAATGAATGTATAATTTAAAAAAAAATCCATTCTTTAAGAAAATAAATTATGTTTTATTAACAAAGTTCGGGAGGAGCAAGTTCAGATAATTAACCTAATTAGCACAGGTGGAGAGCATTCAATTAATCAACTCAACCAATGTCAAAAGGTATAAATTCAGCAGACTTACCTCTGTTCATCTGAGAGTTTATCAGCATCCCTCCTCCACCCCATCTCCTCACTTCTAGTTCTATCTACTTTTACCACACCGGGGGGAGTACTCTGGGTTCGGGCCAAAATTCCGAATTCGGAGCCCTCTCCCCGGACAGCACGCCAAATACACATCATTTTTTTCTTGTTTAATTATATCGATATGTGAGCTTGTGAATTAAGTAAATGAATGCATGCACACATTTGTTCCAGAAATATTTTTTTGTTATGCTGGTTGAAAGTCTCTTCACATCCCAATAGCAGTCACTAAGTTAAGTGGTCGAAATGTATTTGCATGTATTTATATCATCTGTGGAAGGCATAGGACCATAAAATGTTCGTCCAATCATAGACCTCGTTCCGAGGGCTACGATAGGATGTCTTAACTGCCTGTCAACCTTTGAATTTCATACATTCGCGCACCCTACTCACGCAGACACCACATTTCATTAGCGTGTTTCATGCCATGCAGACAGACATCAGTCGCGAGGACCGCAACCGAAACAGCAGCCACCTTTTACAGTTCCTCCTGAACCAAAACAATGAGCTTATGCTGCATTCACGCCATAGCTACCGTAATTTGGAAGAGATGGAAACCCTTGATGTTATACTCAGAGCGGTTTGTGACTGGAATTTATGCATTTCAGTGGCAACACTATCAACCCTGAAATGAATCTGCAGCAGTCAAGTGGTACAGGTCAGTGCTCTTTAAGTTGTTTATGTTCATTATTATTGTAATGTTATGTGCTTTGAGACATGTAGTTTATTGCTGTCTCTTGTGACGCTTTTGTTTGGTCCTTACTGTACTCGTTCGAGGAGGCGTGGCTTTGTAGAGTGCTCTGAAGGGAGGGTGGGATCTTATGTTTTCAAAGCTAGCTCGCTATTGCTAGCCTCTCCGAAAAGCCTATCCTACCCTATATTTAAGGGATAAAATTGACTACATTCAAGTTTAAGCTTTGAAAACCACACTATATGAACACGACACTAATTCATATTATCCCATTTGATAGGCGTTTGTGAGAAAAATACTAATGTTTTAAACTTTTTAACTATATACCATTGCTTCTGGTCATATGAGTTCACGCCTGATGTTAATAGGCTTGTTTGAGATGCCCCTCGCCTCGCCTGAAATGTAGGTGAGAGTAGTGAGGGGTGGAGTGAAAAAAGTGCAGCCAAGACGGACAGTTATCTCTTCTCGTAGTGGATCAGACACCTACGAAATCAAAGGCGGATCACTCATGCGCTGTGTTGCTAATAAACTGGATGTAATTTAAGTTCTGTTGCTTTTATATGAAAATAAATATGATGAACAAGACACCCAAAGTACTCGTTATTTAATAACATTCGAAAGATGTGTTTACCAATCATTTTTTCTTTAATACAGACATGATTTTATATATTTTTTAGAGATATGACAACATAACCCATAGATCACACTGTCAGAGAGTTTTGGAATTCACACATAATTTATACACATAAAAAAAACATTATATCTGAGTTTTAAAATCAAACATTTTAAAAGAGAACAATACATCACGGTTGTTTAAACCAATGAACATTAAGCTGTGTTGTCAGCAAGTTTCCCATCGTGCTTTTGATCAGCGTAGTCGGTGGATAGCAACTGCGCTTTACTGCGAAATCCGATGAGGCTACCTCACCATTGTGAGAGATTTTTGACATGTCAGCATGACATCAGAGCAAATCGGACCACACTCGGACACATTTCTAACCGGGAATCTCGCAGTGATCACCGGTGATCAGTTCAGCGCAGATAATAGGGCTGCATCCAAAAACCTAGGCAGCTGACTTGACTTTTAAGGCAGCGTTTGTGCATGAAGGCACCTTGCGAAACTGGTTTCGGACAGGCTTATGAGGCAGTGTAACAGTTGAATCTACAGCAAAATAGTGTGAGCTTTGTTGAGAAGTAACAAATATTTAAATGTAGTTCCAAACGTAGGTTCGGGAGGAGCCTAAACATTCAGTCCTGTCAATCATCATTACGAGCGTATATAAGCAGCAGTCACTGCGTCATCCCAGCGAAAATTCTTCCAGCATCCCTCCTCCTCCCCATCTCCTCCTCTATTTATCTTATTCTCCCTCTATGCAATACTGTTATAGGGGGGTTTAACTCGGAAGGATACATCTATGCTGCCTTCACACAGCTTCAAAAATCGACCAGATGAAGGTATCTCAGGAAACAGGAAGTGAAGCTAACATTGGATTCGGAAGGGCCTTGATGCCTTCCTACCTTAAAATGTGTCCTCCGAAGGCAGCATTTTCCAGTTTTCGGACACAGGCTAGATTGCGCAGACCGATTGAAGTATGACATCAAAATACCACGAGAGGGTTTTGGAGAGCATACGACTCCTTTTGAATTGCTCTCTTTAGTGAGCAATCAGCTTGATGAATTTAAAGGTACATCTTCATGTCTGTGAGTGAGCTTGTTGACTGTAGATCCGAAAAAAAGTTTGACTATTAAAAAAAACAGCTGAACATCAGTTCACAAATAAAATATATTAAGTTGTACTGCCTTTATTTATTATTTTGTAATAAATATAATAATGCATTAAAACACCAACTTGATGAGATTTAGATATACATGGTTTTAATAAATAGAACATTAATAGAACATTGTTAATGTACAAATACAAAATAGAACTGTATTTGTTTTTTGTATTTTATGTAAAGTAACGTTTATTTATCTAGGAAAATGTGACAACATTAAGTGTAACTGTGACATAAATTTACATGGTAACACTTTATAATAGGGTTTCATTCGTTTAGCAAATCTCTACAATGCGAGTAAATAATTGGCATATGCGACCAAATTTCATGAGAGGCAACTAAAAATGTCTTTAATTAGCCAATGGCTAGTAAATTGTACGATTACAGTCATCTGTAATTGAGCTAGAGGCAAAAAATAAGTTTAGCGCAGATACTGTATAATTTCATTAGTCTCAGCCTCAGACGTCACACCTACTGAACGTTGGCTGAACGTCTGATGCATATGGCACACTTGACTGGAAACACTTCAGGATTTTCGAGGTCGTCATTTGGTTGGTTGAGTTCTATAAGATTTTCGCTGGATTTTCAAAAGTATTTGAAGTTCGCGGCTCCATTGTTGCAGTAAACTAGCACAATGTTCTTGAATGAATCATTTATTAGATGCACGGCAGTCTGTTGTTGTAGGGACATCGACTTTACATTTTCACAGCCCTAAACATGACGCGGAACAAAGTGAACTGTGATTGGTTGCGTTACATGTCACTCAAATGTCCTCTTGGGCGGTCCTTAGCCAGTGAAAGTTGCGATAGAGTCCAGACATTCTGCTGTCAGTCTGAAGGTCTGGCTATGCGAGACTATAATTTCATTGCCTGCTGAGCTTTACGCACCGTCGCTTGGTTGAGAGCGCCCTCTATCGCTTTCTCTCACACACGCACACTCACAGTGAGAGAAAGAAAGAGCACATGCAGGGCTCGTTGACATAACTGTCACTGTCGCTATCTGACCAGTGCTGCATAGTCATGAAAGTTCATCATTTGCTCTTGTTTATAAGCCTTGCCAATTTAAACCATTAAGCGCAAGAAGACGCAAAAGATAACTCATGCGTGCTGTGTGAGACATTTTGTGTGAGCAAACTGCACATCCGAGGCATACTGAATTGAGCTCTTTCATGTCTTCTTGTGCTTGAAAGGACAACTTCACACAAAATTATGTCCTAATGCCCGTCTTGGCGAGTATCCTAGTAAACATAGTCGGTTATGTGTTTAGTGAACGTAAATAGGCGAGAAATAAAATGCCTGTGTACAGTATCAGTATATTGGATCCTTGCATTATATCTTAAAGTGACAACGGACTAATATTCCTACTGATGTTTTTTAACAACATAATCACTGCAAAAATTCACTCAATGCTCTGAATATCTTTTGTAACTTTAATAAGGATTAATCTATATTTAATTTATACTGTGAAGATTATGGAGTGTTAATTTACATTTGATTACTTTATTCAATTCTTGTACATAATCTACCTAATCTGTATCTAACTACTGTTAGATCTACCTGAAAAACCAGAAAAGCACTGTTTATTTCATTAGCATCTTTGTTCTGTTGTTTATTTGTGCTATTACTTGTAGTTTGATTATTTGTTCCTATTTTATTACAGACTGTTTACTTGACTTTAGTAGTGTTTGAAATTTATATTTTATATTAAATTGATGTAGAATTTTTTCATTTGCATTGTTCATTCCATGTAAAAAGTCTGGCGAGTAAAATAAATTTACTATGGCAACTCAAGCTTTACTGTGTCTTAAATTAATGTTAATTTCAACATTTACTAACACATTATTAAAAATAAAAGTCATGTTTATTAACATTAGTTAATGCACTGTGTACTAACATGAACAACGAACGACTGTATTTTTTTATTAACTAACATTAACAAAGATTAATAAATACTGTAACAAATGTTTAGTTCATTGTTTGTTCATGTTAGTTAATACATTAACCAATGTTAACAAATGAAATCATAGTGTAAAGTTTTACCATTTACATTTGATTTATATTAAACAAACAAACATTATTATTTTAATATGCTTTTAGACAAGCCATGTGCAAATTCATTATGTCAACACCATTGCTTAGTATTTTCCTTAAAACTACAGTGAAAAAAAAAAAGACAGTCTCAAACCCGCGGTTTGAAATCGATGGTGAATGTGACGTCACAAACTACCTTGTAACCAAACATGTCAACGTGCCGACGGGCTTTAGCATATTATTAAAAGATTACTGTCTTTCTTTCGTCAGTCGAAAAGAAATTAAGGTTTTTGATGAAAACTTGCCAGGATTATTCTCCTTATAGTGGACTTCAATGGCCTCCAGACGGTTGAAGGTCAAAATTACAGTTTCAGCGCAGCGCAGATGATCGGTCATTTTTGAAAAAAATACAACTGTATATGCTTTATAAACACAAATTATCGTCTTGCACGTGCTTCCGCTTTCCGCATTCTTCAAAAAGCTTACGCTATATGTCCTACACCTTCCCTATTCTACTTACGGAAAAAAACAAAACTGGCGCCGCATTCGTTCCGTAAATTGAAGAATGCGGAAAGCGGAAGCACGTGCAAGACGATATACAGCATATACAGTTGTATTTTTTTTCGAAAATGACCAATCGTTTAGCTAGAAAAGACCCTTATTCCTCGTCTGGTATTGTTTAAAGCCCTTTGAAGCTGCACTGAAACTGTAATTTTGACCTTTAACCGTCTGGAGGCCACTGAAGTCTACTATAAGGAGAATAATCCTGGAAGGTTTTCATCAAAAACCTTAATTTCTTTTCGACTGAAGAAAGAAAGACATGAACATCTTGGATGACATGGGGGTGAGTAAATTATCAGGAAAATTTTATTTAAAAGTGGACTAATCCTTTAACAGCAAACTAGCAGGAGAGTCTCGAGAGAAGCCAGGTTATCCGGGTATATATTTCTGTTGATATGAAAAATCGTGTAGATTTAGCAATATGGCGGGTGTATGATGTATATTACGAAGTTATGATGAACTATATGCCTTTCTCCACTGATGTTCTGAGTTGTTCAAACTAGCGTTTGTAAGATAATGATTGTTAGAAGGCAGCTGTCTGACTCTGACATGGCGAACGGGAACATGGTTTGTGTAACATTAGTAACACATTATTAGCTGTTTGATAACAGTCAAGCAAAGGGCTAATATTAAAGGCGCTCTAAGCGATGTCACACATTTTTAGGCCAAAACATTTTTTGTCACATACAGCAAACATCTCCTCACTATCCGCTAGCTACCTGTCCCCTGAACACACTGTAAAAAAAACACGGTCTCTGTAGTCGCCACAAGCTCCAAAAACGGCAACAAAATCAAACTGGTGCAGCCTGGACCACTAAACATAATAAACATGCTCCAGCCAATAACCGACAAGCAGCATCAATACGCAAGCTACTTACATTTTAAATGAGCGTTCATGATTGTTTCAGGAAGCACAGAGGGGAGGGGAGGGAGAGGAGGAGGAGGAAGGAGGGTCTAGCTAGCCTCTGTTTTGTTTGACAACACTTCGAACGTCAACAGGAAGTTACTCCACCCAGGATCACTTAGAGGACCTTTAATTACAGTTATGTGTCCGATGTTGTAAAGAGCAATACCGTTGTGCTGCTTTTACCTCAGTGAGTTGAGCGAGTTCATCTCTGAGCTGGTGTGAGCGAGTGGAGGCGGGGCTAATTTGCATATTCATTGATCCGCATTCACTAAATGAGGCAAGGGTGTGGAGTTACATTCAAGCTTTTTTAAGGCATGAAGAATTTTTTTTTTTTTTCACAGGAAAAACCTTTTAATATGTCATTTTGGTGATCAAAGATGAGTTTTAAGTGATAAAATTATTGACTACAGGGGGACTTTAATAAAGCTATGAGGACTTTGCCTCCTCATTTCAGGACACCACTGCACACCACTGATATATATAATTAATCATTAATGTATTATATGTCTGTAAGGACCCCACCCAAAGTCATGGACCCCAGATAAAAACTAGCCAGGGTTTATAGGATCTGCTGTTTGTTTTTGTTTCCAGGTTTAAAGAGAGGCAAAGATTTCAAACGATATACTGGGGGAGAAAGCTTAGCACATAGTTGATGAACTGCTCGACTGAGCTTGAGAAGTACTTGAAACATCTAGTGCTGATAAAGACACATCTGATCAAAAGAACACCAATTGCTTCTCAACAGATCATAATACACTAAATGAAATGTGCATAGTGCCCTCTGCTGGTTCAAGAGAACAAAGCAACCCAGTGGGGAGCTGAGCATATGTGAGCAGATTTGTGTGCTTTGCAGTGACCTTAAAATACCTGCATTAATACAAGGAATCAAAACAAAAAGTGTATAAGAGTGTCATTTAATTGACAAGAAAGAATAAGTATACACTTTCAGGTGGAATAAAATAGGGTACAGATAAGGACTGTCTTTAAAAAAAAATTATAATAATAAAATCAAACGTTCTGGTTTCAAATATTCTGCAGTAATTAATTAATACCACTGTCTCTTTTAGATATGGTAAGAAATGCCCACATTTATACTATGGTCTAAAATTAAAATGGAGGCTTTTCTTCTCTCCTGATACAAGGAAACAGAGACAAATTGCTGTGAGACTTGATGTTAGATTAGGTGAGGATTAAGGTGAAAAGATAACTTAAGAGACATGAAACATTGCAAGCTATCTGCCCTTAACAAATGTCAAGCATTGCCTCATTATTTAAAGCTGATATCCAGATAGCATTGTGCCGTAAATACTCAGAGTTATATGAATGGAGCTCCCCTTACTGGCCTTGCAATGTCAACACAAATGTTTCTAGATCAAAGCAACTTTATCCACATTCAGGATCTTGGGTGTCAGATAAATGAAAGAATTAGAACAGTCTGGAGAGACCA
The DNA here is from genome assembly GCA_003731715.1 of Anabarilius grahami. Lineage (NCBI taxonomy): Eukaryota > Metazoa > Chordata > Actinopteri > Cypriniformes > Xenocyprididae > Anabarilius > Anabarilius grahami. Next base: position 2,658,483 of record RJVU01018862.1, read on the forward strand.
AATCCCTGAAGACAGGGTTAAAAGCTTAGAGGTGGAGTACTGAGATTTATGGGTGTCGAAAAAAGAAATACTTCATTATAAAGGGCCTGTGGACTCAAATGGACTTCACCTAGAGGGTTAAAGTAAAGGGAGGATCAGCATATGGTAACATCATTACGGGAAGGATCTGCTGCCTGCGGAGTCACTTTGTCAGTGGAAATGTGAGGCAGCAGAAAAATGGCTCCCATAGGCAGAGAAACTAGCTGGGTTGAGTCTTCACTCTCCCCACAGGGGACAATGCTGTACACCGTGTCCCATTTTCTCAAACAAGTTTAGAAAATGTGTTTCTTGCACTTAAAAGAGTCTCTCCTATCATATTTTAGATATATCTCATTGATAAAAGTGAATTACTTTTTCAATACTTTTTCTGTATTGCCCAAATAAGCCTTCATAACTGATTTTGTAAGAGCATGTACATGCAACACCCTTGGTTCATCAAAGACTCTCTTATTAGAAATTATTGTTTTGTAGGGTCTTTAATTTGGTAAAATGTACTGTAACACTTTACAATAAGGTTGAATATGTTAACATTAGTTAATACAATAGTTTACATAAACTGACAATGAAAAGTATTTTATAGCATTTATCAGTTAAATTGTATATGCTAATACATTTCAAGTTGTATAAATGAACATTAATTTACATGTATCATGAACAAACAATCATTAATCAGCAATTAAATACCACTGTTCAAAGGTAAGATATTTGTAATGTTTTTGAAAGAAGGCTCAACAAGGCTGCATTTATTTGATCAAAATAAAGTAAAAACAGTAATACTGTAAAATATTATTACAACTTAAAAAAGTGTTTTCTATTTAAATATATTTTAAAATGTAATTCATTCCTGTGATGTCAAAGCTGAATTTTCAGCATCATTACTCCAGTCTTCAGTGTCACAAGATCCTTCAGAAATCCGATTTGCTACTCTAGAAACATATCTTATCATTATTATTAATGTTGAAAACAGTTGTGCTGCTTAATATTTTTGTGGAAATCATGATACATTTATTTTCATGACTCTTTTGTGAATATAAATTTCAAAAGTACTGCATTTATTTTCAACAGAATTCTTTTGTAACATTATAAATGTCTTTACTGTCACTTTTGATCAATTTAATGTGTCCTTGCTCTATAAAAAATTATTTATTTAAAAAAACATATCTTACTGACTCCAAACTTTTCAATGGTGGCGAAGGCTATGCTGTAAAAATAAATAAACAAATAAATACAAAATGTTGTTCATTGTTAGTTTATGATACTTAATCCATTAACTAATGTTGACAAATTGAACTTTATTGTAAAGTGTTAACAGAGTTAGATTTTAGGTTCCTCACATCAGTATGCTGGTTCAAAGTATCCTCTACAGAGGAAAAGTGAAGCTCTCCTGGGTCAACTGATAAAAATGGTTTTGTAAAGAACTATAGACCTTAAAAAGTTCTCCTATTGTATCAGGCTGCAAAACCCTCTCTGGAACCGTTATTTTAAGATCCTCTAACAATAAGCCACTAACAAAAGACAAATGACAAATGTTCAGCATGTGTACAGTACTATTTAGAGTTTGCTCAGTTGAAGATGAATGAAGTGAGCTGAATTTCTATGGCCTGTGGGGAAATCGCCTCGAACACTGCGATCTTGAGCCACCAAAACACATGTATGTGTGTGTCTTGGTTAGTGGAGCAAGACGGCCCCCCCCCCCCCTCTGATCAATCTAATAGAATGTGCCTTGCTGTCCCCTTCCCTTTCACCCTCTGATGTATGACATGATGTGCTCATTTGTCACGCCCATAACATCTACAGTAATGGAATGGAGAAGAACACCACAGTCAAAGGGAGTGGAAAAACGACACAGGGAGAGTTAAAATGAATTGATAGCATGGGTGAACTGGCAAGGACAGTGATGGCTCAATAAAAGTACTGCTAAGGAGGAATGATGGGCCCTGGAGTTTGTTTGTGTTGACTTGTGAGTGTGTGGGTGCACAACAGCTCTCAGGGGAATAGTTCAGAGAGAAAGCTGAACTCCAGGTTGCCCCTTGAAAAATCATGTACAATACCTTTCAAAGGTTTCATATTTTTCAATCTTTTTGAAATGTCTCATGTGCTAACCAAGGCTGTATTTATTGGATCAAAATACAGTAAAAACAGTAATACTGTGAAATATCACTATTTAAAGCGTTAGTTCACCCAAAAATGAAAATGATGTAATTAATTACTCACACTCATGTCGTTCCACACCCGTAAGACCTTTGTTCATCTTTGGAACACAAATTAAGATATTTTTGATAAAATTTGATGGCTCAGTAGGCCTGCATCACCAGCAATAACACTCCCTTTTTCAATGCCCAGAAAGCTACTAAAAACATATTTAAAACACTACAGTGGTTCAACTTTAATATTATAAAGTGATGAAAAACTTTTGTGTGCCAAAAATAACAAAATAGCGACTTTATTCAACTATATCTAGTGATGGGCAATTTCAAAACACTGCTACATGAAGCTTTGAAGCTTTACGAATCATTTGTTTCGAATCAGTGGTTTGGAGCGCGTATCAAACTGTCAAAGTCACATGAACTATTGAAGTTTCAAAACACTTATGACGTAACGAAGCCTCGTTTACTGAAATCATGTGATTTTGGCGTTCTGAACCACTGATTCGAAACAAATGATTTGCAAAGCTTCGAAGCTTCATGAAGCAGTGTTTTGAAATCGCCTATCACTAGATATTGTTGAATAAAGTTGCTATTTTGTTATTTTTGGCACACAAAAAGTATTCTCGTCGCTTTATAATATGAAGATTAAACTACTGTAGTCACGTGAACTGTTTTAGATATGTTTTTAGTAGCTTTCTGGGCATTGAAGTATTGAAGAAATGTAGTATTTTTGCTGGCTATGCAGGCCTCACTGAGCCATCGGATTTTATCAAAAATATCTTAATTGTGTTCCGAAGATGAACGAAGGTCTTATGGGTGTGGAATGACATGAGGGTGAGTAATTAATGACATAATTTTCATTTTTGGGTGAACTAACCCTTTAAAATATCTGTTTTCTATTTGAATATATTTTAGAAAAATCATTCTGAAATAGAAATCATATTCTGATTTGCTGCTCAGAAACATTTCTTATTATCAGTGTTTAAAAGTTGTGCTGCCTAATAGTAGAAATCTGTTTTATTTTTCACGTTTCAGTTTCTTAAAAAAAATCGTACTTACCTCAAAATAAAAAAAAGTGCAGAAAAAGTCATGTAAATATATGCCCGAAGGTATGCAAACACCCCATCTAATAATAAGGTTTGTCTTTAAATCAAGCAGACAGCCATATAATCCCTGACCTGAACCTCACTGAACACCTATGAGATGAACTAATGCACAGATTGGTGGGAGGTAATAGCAGCCAATCATTGTGATGCCTTTGGCTGTGTGGTTTTAGAATGGCCAAAGCAACATTTAAAATAATACAGTGCAGTATTTGCTGATATTGGTCAGATTATATTTTATGATCTTCCAGTTTCTTCTTATGTCATAATTTTATTATAGCATAACAGTTGCTGAAGACCTTATGAATGTAAATGACTTAACTTTAGAACTTTACTCTTCATTTTTTATGTTTATCTTTTTGACAGTGCAAAAAGTCCCTGGGCTGAGAAACGTTTTACCGTGCAAAGACATGCATTCATTGACGTGGACCATCCCTCCATATCCAGACAGAATCTCACAGGAGGTTTAACTCTCACAACTAAGAACATTATTGCTGATACAGAGCTACAGTTACAGTACATTGTGCTCCAAGCGCTCTTTCCCCCTCCTTCCCTCTCTTCTCTGCAAAGAGCTTACAACTCCAACTTGTGTTTGACAAGATGGCAACTTTTCGACTTTTTTTATTATTCTTTTCTCCAGCTGAAGTTTGCTCAGCTGGATTTGGAAATGTGTTTACTCCCCCAGCTCTGACATCCTTCAAAATCAGGGCCGTGTTTATCTTACCCCTGGATAGAAACACCTCTTTCTTTTCTTTATTCACACTCTCTTTTATTCCTTCTTGAGAATCTACAAGGTCCATCTCCTGTTTTATTACATAAACTCACAATGGACCACACCTCCCTCTGGCCAGAAACCAGGCAGTGCCAATATTGACCCTGACCAGTGCTTTGTTTACAGTGTGTGACCTTTGATCTGGCCCAGGCGCCCCAGGCTGCTTAAGATGGCTGACATTTCTCACAATATTATGTTATAATATTGTGTAGAACCACCACACAACAAAATATTGCTAGTAAATGGCCCTCAAGAACAAAGTAATTTATACTGTATATAATTAAAAACATTAATTTTTAATGTAATATTTTTTAAAGAAATATATACTTTTGTTTAGCCAGTATAACAGTTTTCACAATATATTCAGCAGTATAACTGTTTTCAACATTGAAAATAATAAGAAATGTTTCTTAAGCACCAAATCAGAAAGAAAATAGAAAACAGTTCTTTTAAATTGTAATTTCACAACATTAGTCTATATTTGTGATCAAATAAATGCAAGCTTAAGCAAAAGAGACTTCTTTCAAAAGCATTAAAAAATCTTATTGACCCAAACTTTTTCTGTATGTACAAAAATAAATTACAACTTATACATAATATATTTTTATATTTACTTGTATACATTTAAGTATGATCTTATTTAAGAATACACTTTAGGATTAGAATTAAGTATACTTTTAATGTTTTGTATATTCTATTTTTATATTTTAAGTCAATAAATCATTTAGCTGTGCACACTAAATTAGTGAAGCCCATCTTTTTATGCTTTTAGGGGCCAATCTTGGCAGATAATATTAACCCAAACCTTTTCAGCATGAACAAAAGAGTCCTTCAGTGGCTCGTGCCCTTCTGCTCCTTTTCCCAGGCTAAATTACCTGACAGGCTGACCGATTGGTTGCTCTGGGAATGGAGAGAAATTACTTTTTCCTGTAATTAAAGGCTTTGCAGACATTTCCCACTCTTTCACTTTCCTTTCTATAGCATTTTTTAATGTGTGGTCAAGAGTGTGTAGCGAGGGCTCATGGGACGTAGTTATCAAGAAGAAACACATATACTGTCATACTGTTCACCTAACTTAATGCTGCCATTTAGATAATGGCAAGAAACTGCAGTTCAAATCATTGTAGTGGTGAAAAGTTTGTTCAGTTTGTGCAGCCAATCTCACCAATTGCCCATTTTATTGTTTATCTATTGTTCTACTCATTATACTGTTTTTTGGAAGTCTTACATGTTCCACACAGACATATTTTAAAGTTTAACAGGAAGTGAAAAAAAGAAAAGTTTTGTTCATGTTGTATAATCAATTGTACATTGAAACTGTTAGTAAACGTAAGATTCATGTCATCCACTCATAGCAACACAGTTTGTATAACAAAAGTGTTTAACAAATATGCTTTAAACCAAATAAATCTTTGTCCCTGCAGAACAGCTCCCCCAAACTTTCCATGCAATCATGTTTCTTTTCAGAATTTTACAGCCAGGGGGATTCCAGGGTGGGAGGTCATGTGTTAACGTGACGGGGCTCACGTAAAACAAAAAGTGTGATCAAAAAAAGGAGGTTTTCCTGTGTATATTTCACTGAGACCCCAAGCCTGACCTCTGCCATCTGTGTGTGCAGTTAGCAGGCAACCTAAACCTCTCACACTCTCTCAACGCTTGAGCAGAGAGGTCAGAAATGGAGCACTGGTTAACATGTCAACTGAGCGCCTCTGTGGCGTCAAGCTTTTTAGGAGCGAATTTCATGGCCTAATTACTGTGATTATCAAGCAGGTTTTAGATCAGCCGTGACAACCCTAAATAGAAATCATTCTCGCTCTCTGGATTGGACAATAAACTTACTGACTGTGAATGTAAAACCCTCTTTCTGCTACAAATAATCAAACAAATTTTTTTGCAAATTAGCAATTTGGTTAATTAAAAGGCTGAGGCAGCCATTCGTTAGCAGTTCATGAAAAAATACTGAATAGACATTACACTATAATTCTGAATTGTAGTTTAGCGTATCTGTAAATGTAAAAAATCAGCAAAATCTGGTTCCCTTTCGTGGGAACTATCGACGCTATGTCAATAACGTAATGGGTTCCCATTACGTCATTGATGTAGCGTCTCGTTCCCTTACTCAGTGAACAAGGGTTACATCAGTAACCCGAGACGTTTTCTCTTTGCAATCAGAGTGACTTTTAGACCTCTTTTGCGCTTTTTAAAAAAGCTTTTAATTGAATGCTAGTTCAGGTACATGTTTCACAGTTGTTGTATTTTTTTCTTTTTTTACAAGATTTTATTATCGTATATAGTTCATCGTATCATATCAATCTCTCTTAGGAACATGTTGATACTTAGGACTAAGGATTCCTTTAAAATATGTTATGTTTTGTTATTTGCATATTAGCCCTCATAGTGTTGTGAGGCACATGGATAGAAATGGTACTGTTCTGAAAGTTTGAACTTTGCAGCATGAAGTGAAATTGCACCAACATCCCATGTCTCATGTTAACAGCTTAAAGTGCAATTTTAGGATATATTCACACATTTATTACAGATGCAACAACACTAAATGTCTCCACCAATACAATAATACATTTTTCAGAATGATATCTGACGACACCAATAGTTTGATTTTCTTAAAAAAAAAAAAGAGAGAGATAATTTTGTTGAGGTAACGACATCCTTATGTTGTGGCCACCCGATGTGACGTTGTGACCTCGAGATCCTGTGTTGAGGGAACGACATCTGTTTCTCATGGCCACAAGTTTAACGAGTAAACAAACTTGCATCACAATATCATTATGGTGACCATAGGCTTATCAGAAATGGATACAATTAATAAATTCAAATTTTATTTTCAATTAATTAGAAATGATTATATTTGCCTATATTATTCTATTATATTAGGCCTACATTATATTACGACCAATGTTGCCTATACTCAGCATTCAAATGAAGTTTAATAAATGTTGAAAAAATATGTAAGAACATAAAATAATATAGTCCTACAAGAAAAAAAAATGTATTCCATCCCATCCCACAGCCTTTTAAATCCATTCACTGATAAATCCATTCAGCTTACAGTGTACTGTTCTTTTGAACAGCTGGTGTAGCATGAACAGAACAGCTTTAACCTCTTGGGTTTATAGCTATGGGTGTGTTAGAGTGGATGTGTGTTAAATTTGCAGTTTTGTGGTTAAAACAACAAATATCTAAATTCCCAATGGTTGACTAATCACATTAAGCATTTAGCAATACAAGATTTATGTCAGTTTATATATTGAGATCATTTTATTATGCTTTACAGTTCAAGTGGTTGTGTAGGTCACTGCATGCATGTCAGTCAATAAGCTGTTAAAGCTATTTCAATTTCTAGAACATTAGTTCTCCATTCTAGAACATAAGCAAGAATAGAGCCAAATGGTTTCTTCACGAGTTGTATGTATTTGGACGATTAATGAAAGAGTTTATCTGGCTTTACGGGAATCTAAGTTCTGTTTGACTCCACACAGCAAAGAAAACATATTTTTGAGTTTAAAAACATTGACAAACATGGTCTCATCGCATGTGACAACAATGCATATACAAAACATCTACTTTATTTAGGGTTGGGTGATTAAACAGTTTTCTCAAAAATAGGCAAGCGGCTATTGATTGAAGATTCAATCATCAGTTGAACAGTGTGTTCTGGTAGGCCTGGATCAGTGATTTATGTGCAAGGCATGTGAGTTCTGCAGTTCAAAAGTATTTGATATACTGTAGTCAAGTAGTCATGTCAAAGTATGAGTGGTACCCTCAAGAGGAAGATAATATTTTAATTAAACGCCACATCACAAAAAAAAAAAAAAAATGTGCGTTGAATTGCGGATCAAGTGCTGTCTTCAGGAATTTCTTGAAGATTTTGAGGGTCTTAGGGTGTTTTCACACTTGAGTCCTCTTTTAAAGAACCAAACTCAGACTCCTTGAAGTGGTTTAAGAGGTGAACCGAGTGAAAAAGGACCCAGTTCTCTTTACGTTCATGCTGTCAAAATCCCTGAAAGAAGGTCTCACATCCTTATTTTGATCCACTTAAGTAGTAATGGGGTCTCAGACCTCTGTGTTCATACTACTGCTTTTTTAGATCTAGTCCAGTTCATTGTTTGATGGCTAACCCTATACCTTCCAAAATTTACTGTAACCAAGATTTTAATTTATAAAGATTATTATTATTATTATTATTATTTTGTAAAACAACAATCGCTACAAATGCTGTTGATTGAACTTTGAACATAGAATATTCCTACAAGTTGTTTATCTTGCAGTTACACTTTATTGTGATGGTCCACTTTAGACATTCTGCTAACTATAAGTACCTTTGCAACTACATGTCAACTAACTCTCACTGGAGTATTCGTAGATTGCAGTACACTGTTAGTAGACTGTTAGGTGTTAGGGTTCGGGTTGGTAGAAGTTGGTTGACATGTAGTTGGAGTTAATTATAGTCAGTAGAATGTCTATTGAGGGACCATCAAAATAAAGTGTTAACAGATGTTAAGCAGACCGTCTACTAATACTCTGAGAGTTAGTTGGCGTGTAGTTGAACAGTTAATTATAGTTAGTAGAATGTCTAAAGTGGACCATCAAAATAAAGTGCTACCATTGTTGCAACACTGCATCCATATTCTTGGACTATATCACACATCCACTTTTATGAATCATGGTGGATGTGTATAGATTTATTTTTAATTGTTTTCCTTGAATCGTGTTTATTTATTGCACAAGGCAATGATGGCATCAGAATAGAAAAAAAAAAACAATAGGACAAATACAATATAAGAAAGATACAAATTAAATAAACTGCTTTAATTTTTTTCAGTTACAGTAGGTACAGGTGCTGGTCATATAATTAGAATATCGTGAAAAAGTTGATTAGAGCGTACAGCTCATGAAAGTCCAAAATCCAGTATCTCAGAATATTGGAATATTTACATTTGAGTTTCATTAAATTACCATCCCTACAGTATAAATTCCGGGTATCTCTTGTTCTTTGAAACCACACTAATGGGGAAGACTGCTGACTTGGCAATGGTCCAGGAGACAATCACTGACACCCTCCACAAAGAGAGTAAGTCACAGATGGTCATTACTGAATGTGGTGGCTGTTTACAGAGTGATGTATCAAAGCATATTAAATGCAAAGTTGACTAGAAGGAAGAAATTGGGTAGGCAAAGGTGCACAAGCAACAGGGATGACCACAAGCTTGAGAATACTGTCAAGTAAAGCCGATTCAGACACTTGGGAGAGCTTCACAATGAGTAGAATGAAGCCGGAGTCAGCGCATCAAGAGTTACCACACTCAGACATCTTCAGGAAAAGGACTACCAAGCCACTTCTGAAACAGAAACAACGTCAGAAGCATCTTACCTGGGCTAAGGAGAAAAAGAACTGGACAGTGAACAGTGGTCGAAAGTCCTCTTTTCAGATAAAAGTAAATTTTGCATTTCATGTTGAAATCATGGTCCCAGAGTCTGAAGGAAAACTGGAGAGGCACAGAATCCAAGCTGCTTGAAGTCTAGTGGGAAGTTTCTGAAGTTAGTAATGATTTGGGGGGCCGTGACGTCTGCTGGTGTTGGTCCATTGTGTTTTATCAAGTGCAAAGTCAATGCAGCCATCTTCCAGGAGATTTTGGAGCACTTTATGCTTCCATCTGCTGACAAGCTTTATGGAGATGCTGATTTCCTTTTCCAGCAGGACTTTAGCACCTGCCCACAGTGCAAAAACCACTTCCAAGTGGTTTGCTGACCATGATATTACTGTGCTTTATTGGCCAGCCAACATGCCTGACCCCTGAATCTATGGGATGTTTTCAAGAGAAAGATGAGAAACAGTCGATCCAACAATATACAGATGATCTGAAGGCTCAATAGTGCCTCAGCAGTGCCACAGGCTGATCACTTCCATGCCACACTTCACTGATGCTGTAATTTGTGCTAGAGCAAGTCATTTGCTGTATTATGTGCTGCCGACCAAGTATTGAGTGTACAAATGAACATACTTTAAAGAACTTGAACTTTTCTGTTTTGCAAATCCATTTTTTGATTGATCTTAGGAAATATTCTAATATTTTGAGATACTGGATTTTGGACTTTCATTAGCTGTACGCTCTAATTATCAAAATTACAAAAAAAAAACTTTTGAAATGTTTTACTTTACATGTAGGGAATCTAGAATGTACGAAAGTTTCATTTTTAAAAATAATTTACAATAAAAAAATGAACTTTTTCACGATATTCTAATTATATGACCAGCACCTGTATAAGAAAAAAGAAATTGAATAAATATAAAAATAAAACTGCATAGTCTTGTCACGGTTCATGGGTTCACTTACTCGCCCTCTTGTGGTTGTGGTGTGCGTTGCCTGTGGTTACTGATTGTGTGGGTTTCACCCACCTGTTTGATTGTGATGTGCTGCCAGCCGTGTCTTGTTCTGTGTTTACTATATCTCCTGCGTGTCTACATGGTGTCTTTGTTAGTTCGTTGCAGGCTGTCCCGGTGTCGTGTTTCTGTGTTCACTTCCTGATTTCCTGGAGTTCTGGACTTTTGTCTTGTGTCTTTGGATTATCCCTTGGTTTCTGATACCCGTTGCAGCCCTGCGCCACCCTGTTCATCTGCCTCTGCACGCCATCGCTTCAGCACATCTCTGTCACTGCAACGACTGCCCATTTGGAGTGAAGTTATTGTACAGCGTATTCTGTTAATAAATATTGTTTTACTTGCCCTTGGATCCTCTCTCCGTGTTCATTTCCTGAAAAGTCTTCACTGAATGAAGTATACACTGATTCTTATTAAAGCTACAAAAGTTATTCAGACAAACGCAGTGAGAGACTGTTTTCTTTTTCTTTTTATTAACATTAATGACAGTGACAGCTCCAGGTTTATTAGGTTGATGTCACTTTAAGACCTACCGTAATGCACAGATCCAAAATACTGATACATGTGATTTCTTTCCCAGATGTTTATGTTTACTTAAGACATAACTGACTGTGTTTACATGAACATTGTGTGTATTTGACAGTTTAAGTGCAATAAGATGCTAAAGAGAACATGGTTTAGTACACATGTGTGACAGCTGGCACCTCTTGATGGAAATAAATGTGATGTTATCGCCATCAAGAGGGGCATCAATGTTTGGTCAAGATCTTGTATTGACAATGCAAGAGTCAAGAACTTTGTAAAGTCTACTCCAGCACATCCCAAAAACCTTCAATGAATTTAAGGTCCCTCCCAAACATTCTTTCACAATTTGAGCCCGATCAATCTTGGCTTTGTCATTCTGGAATATGGCCATGGTACGTCTTCCTACATGGTGGTTTAAGAAATGAAAAGCTATACACTCCATCAATTAGGGTTAATAGAACTGTTCCCAATCATATAACATGCTAGAAACATCATAATCACAGCAATAATTATCTTTTTTTTTTTTTTCATAGTCATAGACTCTTATGTATTCTCATATTTAAATCCAGTTTTTGGGGGGGGTTTTTTGGCCGGGCAGTAAGATATATTGCACTTCAAAACATGCATTAGTGAGTAGGAGAGTGCATTTCCAGTAGCTGCTCTGTATGCAACTATCAGGTTTCTTTCAGACTGCCAGTTTAGTTTGAAACAGAGCACTTTTCACATGAAAAACACGGTTACAGTGGAACTGTGGCACAATTTGTGTGAATGTGAAAGCAGCTCGAACTTGGGTCAGCACTTGTTCAGGAAGTAAAGTAACATGCACCTGGGTTTTACAGTAGCTGATGACAACATCATTAGTTCAACAAAAACACACATAACAGTGGTGATGATTTACCTTGGATATGAGTGAGAGTGAGCGTGCAGTGTAATTGTGCATAGCGAGTGCAAACAGAGTGGCAAATGAGTGCAGTCAGCTGTCTCCTCAAAAGAGTTTGCAAGCAGCAGAAAGCCACCTTTATGTGAAGTACATACAGTTGATGCAAATGTTGTTCACTCTGCTGCACAAAATAGCACCAAATTAATGAAAACAAAACAATATATTGACCTACTATCTGTTTTCAATCATGCACTGTGCACAGGGCCATTCTTAGGGCAGTGCAACTAGTGCCACGTGCTTTAGAATGCCCAGCGGCATATCCGCCTAAAAAGGCAATCATGAATGGACCAACCAAGGGAGTCCTGCTTCCTGTAACTCGCACTGTGCCCCACCCCATTGTGATGGCCCTGGCTGTGCACGTTTGTGATGATGCAAGATAAACGCAAATGCACCGTGTTCAATAGAATCAAATGAGTGTTAAACCAGACCAGTGCTGCAGCGGACATCGGGAACAAACACACACGTATTCGGACCACAGCAAACATGCCCAATGTGAATTGGAAATCCAACTGAATGCATTTCTGCTTACTTAATGTATAAACTGACACTGCTATTTCCACAGCCTCAAAGAGGAGCTTACACATTCCTAGCTATCAAACAGTCCGTCAGAGCAATCTCTAGTGTGTAGGTGCCTTAACTAAAGGCCAGGGAATATTGCAGTAGTCTAGTCTTGAGATGTCAAGAGCCTGGACAAGAGAGGAAAGGTCTGATGCATTTCACTTAAAATTCTTTCCCACTCTTTCCCCAGTCCATGTATAGGTACAGTGGATTGTCCTCTTCAAAGAATGGGTCTTAAAACTCTAATGGGAACATCTTAGGCTGATAAGACATGACTGCTCATGGAGTGCTGGATGTCTTTGTGGGTGTTCATGACTCATCACTTTAAACATTTAGATGAAGTTCTGGTATTATTAGAGCCAGTGATCAATCAGTTTCATTTCTGAGAATAAACCCTCATGTTCCAATCAACTACAGCCCTCCACTCTAAACTCCTTAGTAGTTATCAACAAACCCAAATGATGGCTTTCAGATTGAGGTTATTCTTATACGCTCTAGTCTTTTAAGTTTCTAATGTTGATTGAGACGTCATAGTGGTGAAGAGCTCTATGTACTGTACATCTGCTGAGTACCTTATAAGTAGGCTGTGTAATCAAATCTTTTTACCTTCAACCACCCTTTTATATAGACCAAGTTAATGTAAGCAATTATGGTAATATCCATAATGATTAAACATAAGAATGTTCTTTTGATTTATGGATTAAATAATCAAATTAATAGAGCAATTATTTATGGGCTAATTTTGAGTAAGGAGTGTTGGTTGAGGGCAGCATTTATGGATAGGAAAGCCAGCACTTTTTCAATGCTGAACTTAATGTGACCCCAAACCTTGCTTTAGTACACAGGGAGGGAAAGAATTAAAGAGATGTGTAGCCTAAATTATGACTCAAAAGGGCACATGAACATCTTCCCCGGGGAGAACTTCACGACTAGGTCAACAGTCATAGGTTAGCTTTAGGGGGAAAGAAAACTTTTAGAGTAGGAATTGGCAAAGATAGAAAGACAAGAATAATATTGATTACTTTATCCTTTACAATATCTGAATCTATTTGCATTTGCATAACTTGTACATGTATACTACCCAAAATAGTAGTCTTCCAAAAAACGACTAATATAATTTTTTCATAGTTCTTCTATTGGAATGGGTACATTTTTAATTTTCCTATAGGGGAACCAGTGTGGTCAAATAAAAAGTAAAAAAATAACTAACCACCCATTAAAAAAAAATGACCATTTGAGATGGATTGACATGTGTTTGCTTCTCCAAAACAACATTAAGTCTGGAAGAGTCCTCATTTTTGCAAAATTAAAGTAAAATATGTTTCTCTGTGGAGAAATTCAAATGGAGTGTTTTATTTGCAGATCCCTCTCTTGTTGTTGTTTATTTTGTACTTTAATTACACTTCATTGCCTTAGGTAACCATGACGAAGGTATACGCAAGATCATTCACTGTGGCTATTTGGGGTTGCATTGGGTAAAGTATGTTAAAAACCATTTTTGATTCTGCAGTCACAGTTTTTAGTGACAAATGGAAAAGGATACCAGTGCCTAATAGCATTGTGAAGCCACAACATATATTTATTTTACAGTATATGATTTTTTTTATGATTTTATTTTGATTTTATCTCTTTGATTTAAAGCAAAAAGCAGCACCAGGTTGAGACAAGTGTTCCTCATGTTTTTATGTGCAAGACTAGATAAATCTGCAAAGAGATGATGACGTCTTCTCCAACTGATGGTGTTGCACTAAAGGATCGACTCCTCTACAGTGGGGAAAAATAACGAAAGGGCGTGAGGGCTTAGTGACACTAAGACCGGATGGTGTGGCCAATTGATAAATGGCCTACAGCGAAAAGTACAGCTGGACAGGATTCACTGACAATGTGTGGAGGGATGTGAACAACATATCCCTAAAGATATGTGCTGTACATGGACAAAAAAATGTGCATATGGAACCATGCCATTATGAGTGCTATACATCATGACTGTTTTCATGCCTCTGCTGTTTGTTGGGTTTATCGGATACATGGGGATTACCGTTTAATTGAGTAAATCCATCTCCATTTTCCAGAGCTCAAATGGGATACAGTTGAAAAACGTGAGAATGCAGTGGAGTTTTAATACTTTTGAGAGAAAACTTTTATTAAAATATGGTGCTTATAATTTTGGCTGACAAGAGTGTGACATCTTGTTTAAAGACACAAACAAATAATGTAAGATGAAATAAACATTGGAAAACTAATTTGAAATATGTGAAAATTGTTAGATTATTAGAGAGTGACCAACTTAGTAAATCAAGAATTTAATTTAGTTCATGTTTATAGGCCTATTTAAAAACCCATTCATTCCTGTATCACTGTATGCTCGTTTTTCTGTCGGAAAGAACATCTGAAAAGTTTAGGCATTTTTGTTCAGATATTTTTATTATGTTTTATGTTTGTGAATTAAAAACAAACATTCATATCATCAGGGATTTTGGAATTGTTACCACAAATGTAGCCTCTGACTGTCTTTAGTGTATCTAAAGACACACTCACTCACACACACGCACACACGCACACACACACACACACACACAGGTTTGTTTTGCTATCTTAGTGGGGACTCTCCATAGGCGTAATGGTTTTTATACTGTACAAACTGTATATTCTATCCCCCTACACTACCCCTATCCCTAAACCTAACCATCACAGGAAACATTCTGCATTTTTACATTTTCAAAAAAACATCATTAAGTATGTTTATTAATCCATTTCCCTCGTGGGGACCGCTGGCTGGGCCCCACGATGTAGGTGAACTCAGGTTTTTATTACATCGTGGGGCCATTTGGTCCCCACGATGTAATATAAACAAGAACACACACACACACACACACACACACACACACACACACACACACACACACACACACAGTGAAGTGCTTAAGTGATTCCAAATGTTTCTCTGACAAACAATGAAGCACTGTTTTTTTTACGTCCAAACCAGAATTTGCTGAGTTTGGTTTAGTCTCATGTAGAAAAATCTTATGCCATTTAGTTACTTATTTATTTAACATAACATTTACTCATCTCGTGTGAGTTTCTTGACTGTTGTTTTATTCTGAATCAGAAGCTGAAAGTGAGTCATTGCCATTGTGAAGACATGAAAAATGTTGCATTGCACTGATTTTGCTGTGCAATCATTTCACTTCTGAGATATAAATTTAATTTTCCATTATAGTCTTTGTTGACCATAGTTTGGAATCAAATAAAAACAATGCAATAATAATTGAATGGCAAAAAACATATCTACTTGCTTTCATTTAGCTAACATAGTAATGTAAAGCATTTTAATTTCAAGTCTACACAGTTTCTCTTAAAAAATACTGAACCTTTTTTTTTTCAATGTATACAAGCAAATCTATTCTCTACATTAATACTAAGAGTAGAATAGACTTAAAATCTAGAGGGATTCTGTGAGATGTTATATAACTGTTTGCTGGACAGCGTGGGTCTCTGAGGCCCTATAATGGCTCACAGTATCCAAAATGGAAATGACCATCAAAGCAGCGAACACAACCTTGTTATGTTTGTTCTGATTTTTTTTCTACATTATTTTTATTCAGACCATGTGAGACTGTAAA
>RJVU01018862.1:2674591-2695787 GCA_003731715.1 Anabarilius grahami
AGAATGCCCCCCCCCCCCCCCCCGAGCCGTGTGAAGGTCCGCCGGGACGGGGTCAGTTTACTCCTAGTAGCCCCATGCTGGTCGGCCAGAGTCTGGTTCTTAGACATCATAGTGCTCCTAGCAGGCATCCCATGGGAGATCCCCCATCAGGCAGGACCTGCTCTTGCAAGCCGGAGGCCTAATTCACCACCCCCAGCTGGAGCTGTGAAAGCTATGGGTCTTGGTCTGGCCCCTTAGGGGGACCAGCTTCTAACCACTGGTCTCGAATGAGTTTAGAATGAGACTATTCTAAACTCTAGAGCTCCCTCTACAACAAAACTTTACACCTTAAAGTAGAATGTGTTCACTTTATGGTGCAAAGTATGCCAGTTGGACCCAGTTAACTGTCCAGTGGCTTCAGTACTGGAGTTCCTCCTGTAGTGAACAGCAGACATGATGGCACCAGAGCTTCACAACCGAAGTTCACATGTCACAACAAGAATCCTTTTGTCCCACTGTGGTTAAGACAAAAGGGTGTGATAGGACCCTCAACGACAAAAATTGTAATCGGGACTGCCAAAGGTGGAGGGCAGGAATAATGACATCAACGGCCCATTGATCACAGGCTAATCTCATCACGAGTTGCCTTTGTTCACCTCAGCCCTCAATGCCTGAAACCTAGGTATGAACGATCATGGACTCCCAGGGCCACCTAACAGGTTCTGGCTAGAGCACAGCAAGAACAAATAAATGCTCCAAACGAAAGACAATCTCTATGCACATCAAGTTTGGACTATATGAGTTCAGAACACATGGACTTTGAGAAAGGTTTGGAAAAGAAATAAAGAATTTCCAAGGTTCTAAAGGCACTGTTTTATTTAACTGTGTATTTTGGGACAATGCAACAAGATCCACATGATGGAAAGGTGGGACGTGATGGGCGGACACCTAGAATGCTACAACCCAATCACATCACCACAGCAGGAAAGGTATGTATTAGTATTCCCTTCCCCAACGGGAAGGAATAAAAGCTTTCCCAAGTGAACACACCCTTGTTCTGAGTTTCTGACCTGACGACGGAACAAAAGCACAACCAAGGTTATACTCTTGCGAGTAAACCTTTCACTGCAAGGACCTTCAAGCAGCCCAACTGCTTCTGCAGAGGACTTTGGCTCTTGACATGCATAACTCAAGTACCTCCAACCTACAGAATATCCTGCGGATCGACCACTGTCTGACCTACAGTTCTCTGAATTACACAAAGACAACTTTTTGTCAGCACAAAGACACTCAGTGCAGCTCTGCAGCAGTTAAAAAGCAATCCAGTCTCTACCACTGCAAAGGCCAAGTCAGGGTTCCTGTTTGGGACCTGTCAGTGGTTCTTGAAGGGTTATCCCTGGCACCCTTCAAACCTATTGAAAAGGTGTCGGAGTAGTATCTCTTTCATAGTGGCCTTCCTGCTAGCTATTATGTCCCTTAAAAGAGTTGGTGACCTGCAGGCTCTTTCTGTTGCTCCCTCTTGCCTCAAGTTTGCTCCTGGGAGGGTTAAGGCCATTCTCCACCCTAGGCCAGGCTACGTCCCCAAAGTGCCATCTAATGTGGCACGGTCGGTTATCCTGCTGGCCTTTCATCCTCCATCACATGTGTCTCAGGTTGGAGGAAGTCGGACCAGCTACTTGTGTGCTTTGGGTCACTAAAGAAGGGTTCCCCTGCCTCTAAACATACGATTAGCGGGTGGATTGTGGAGGCTATTTCTTTAGCATATGAGGTGTGCAGTTTGCCTTTGCCTCTCCTGATAAAAGTCCACTCAACTAGAGAAGTAACATCCTCTAAAGCCCTGCTATCAAGGGTTTCCCTTCAAGAGGTCTGTGATGCAGCTGGCTGTTCCTCTCCACACACCTTCATAAGATATTATAGCTTGTATCTGCCCTCTACACCTGGTTCTCAAGTCCTCACATCCTGGGTTGTTCCTGATAAGCTTCACACCAGGACAGGCTGGTGCCAGAACAGTCAGTATGGCGCAGTGGGTATTTTGTTCCCCAAAGTCGAAAAGGAAACATCTCGGGTTACGACTGTAACCCAATGCTGTGTCCCTTTGCCAGACCTCCTGAGTGCCTGAGAACAACTTGCTTCGACCTATCAGAGGCTAACACTGTTGTGTGCCGGCTCCCCTTTGTAGCTTCCATGTAAGCCATCACATGTGACATCATTATGCAACACCAATCGAGATTGGACTAGTTCCACACGTGCTTCAGACTCTATCACACTTGGGCCATTACCCAAAGTGTCATCTTTAATGCAGTGTCTCTTTTCCTTCTCAGGGAACAAGGGTTACAGTCGTAAATTGAGACGTTTTCATTTCTTTATCACTAGAACCGCCAACGGGGTAAATTTTACCCGTGGCTGTTTTTCAAATGTTCATAACAGGTTTTCAAAAAAACATTCAAGTCTCCCAGTCATTGACTTTTACTAAAATTGTGTAATTTACAATCCCTTGGTGTTAAAAATTGTTTAGATAAAACCAGATCATAAAACGGGGCATTTATACCTATAAGCGCCACGCGGGTCAAATTTACCCGCTATATAATGCCTGTATTTTCGCACGGCCATTTTCACGTCCCCTTATGTTTAAACATTGTACATTGCTAAGCAACGCCTTTCACTTACTGAATTAGCGGTCATCAGTTTAATAAATAAAGTCACAATGAGTAAAAGCCGGCGATTTATGGATGCCAAAGAGGTAGAAGCCCTAAATGCCATGAGTGAAGGAGAGCCTGATGGTGGTGAGATCAGTGACGCGTCCTGGGTCGGCTCAGCATCTGACGGCTCATCTGACAGCGATCCAGAGCCTCCGAGAAACATTAGACTGAGTCTGTTCTTCAGCACAGGATTGCTACAATAGTTACAGATCAGCATCAATAAACTTTGGATATAAATAATTAAGGTGAAGCTGCGCACTTGAATTTGTCATTGCATCATACATCCTATGCAGTGTGGGGAATTATTATTGTTCATTATTGTCTATAGGTTATTTTAGTAATTTAAATAACATGGGTTATCTTAATATATGATTAATTATAATATTACACCACCCAAATATGTATTTACTTCCTTCTAATTATCGTTGTCATTGCAGACTTGTTTAGCTTGACCGTTATGAAAAGTGATTAGTGTAGTCTGCATAAAAAAGCCTTGAACATAAAACAACAGGACAAAAATATAGTTGATGACTAGACATAATCATTTCATGACTCTAGACACTTCTTTGTGAAGACAGTGACATAATACAGTGAAATAATATGTTCTTTAGCCATATAAAAACAGGTGTAATGTGCATGGGTAAAATTTACCCGCATGGCGGTTTTAGGTATACAGTGACCCCCAGCGGTTCTAGTGTTAAGAGAAACTTTAGTATTGTGAACTTTCTATGCAACGTTCCTCTGTCATTTATCTGATTTGCATACAAGTTTGCATATATCATCAAGAGACAGATATGACAAATGTTTATCAAAAGAATTTTGATCAGGTAGAATCTTTTGAGCCAATTTTGCCAGGACATATTGTGAGTGCAATTTCCAGATTTCACAAAACTTTGTACTCATGTCCTCTGGAGGTTGCATTTGAATTCTGCATACGTCATTGAGGCGGTCTCATCTAAGAACAGTAACTGTTAGACTGAAAAGTAAGAAAGAAATTACAGTATTTCATACCTCATGAGGAATAACTTAAATAAGACATCCTTGATTACATATGCAGCCTTCAAATGTGACCTCCAGAGGACGCAGCCTCCGAAATGAGACTCGTCGGTGCTGAAATTTCATGAGGGGAAAGAAAATCCACAGACAGCTGTGCCACATTGATCAAGGAAGTTGACATTTACCACCAACACGACATCCACACATTTTGCAAAAAAAAAATCAGAGGGTTTGGATGCGGAAACTTGTACACTCAGGAGGCTTTGAATCGATTCTTTGAAGAATCGGAAATGTAGGGGTAAAATGTTGGATGAGATCAGTGGGGGCCGTGAACAAGACAAACTGCACATGTCAAAGTATTAGTCAGATTCAGGATACTAGACTGTCTTAGCATTCTTAGCAGAAAGTAACTTGGGATAAAAGAAAAATAAATAAATTGGCTGTAGTTAAGGAATGGCTGATTTCCAGCCGTTATGGAGATCTGAGCTCATGGTATGGTTTTCTGGCTAGCCTCACTGAGTTCTCTTTGTTTGGACAAGAACAGAGGAAGAGGGGTGTCTAGACACTACTGCATTGGTGTTGAGGTGCATGTGTTTGCATTGTTTTTCCATAAGAGGATGGAGCAAAAAACTGAATTTGCTCCAATTCTGTCCAATTTAAATTTTAAACAATAGTTTAGGAAAAACAAGGAAATTCTGTCATCATATACTCACCCGCCTTTTATTCCACAACTGTATGACTTTCTTCTTTGGAACATGAAGTAAGATATTTTGAAGAATGTTGGTAACTAAACAGTTTTGGTGACCACTGACTTCCACTAAATGGAGAAAAGAGAGAGAGAGAGATTTTACAAAAACTTTATTAAAACAGTTATAAAAAAAACAACAATCATCAAGTAATTAAAATCACATTAAATCAACACACTCTTGAAAATTAAATTATTCTCTACAACAGATCTTTATAACACCATATATTGGAAAACTTTTCTAAATCATTCATCAAACTGTAGTAATTAAAATCTATTTTTAAACGAGCCTTCAACATTTTGACAAAAACAAAAACAGCATCATCATCTGCAGATCTTTCTATCTTATTTCATCTACTCATATATACAGCCATCTTTGCTCTTCCCAAAATAAAATTAAAGAGTTGACACTGCTCCCTCTTTTTTGGGGAATACCTATAACACAAAATAAACAATTCTCTGGAAAAAGCTAGGCCAAACAATTTAAAAAGATCTTCCAACATAGAACACAGTGGCAAGAGACAACAACAATCCATAAAACAGTGAAAAACTGTCTCACGAAGAGTACAAACAGGACAGTCATGATTAATATCAGAGTTCAAAACAAAAATAAAAGCATTAACAGCCACGGCTGTATGTAAAACCCTCGATTGCAAATCAGCAACCTTCTTCAACAATGGTGGTTTGTACAACGCCCTCCATTCAGGTCCAACACCATCATTCAAACCTAAGTGAGCTCTCCATGGAGTGTCAATTTGACCATTTAATTTATCTTTGTTCAAAATTTTAACAATCAATCTGTATAACAATTTCTTATCAGCATCATGCACAGATACACAAGAATTATTAGTTTCTAAAAAAAAAAACCTGTGCAGTCCTTAAAATCTGGGAGAACCTTCAGCAAAGGAAAAATATCATTAACACTTGGTTGAACAGATCCATCACAATAAAATTGCAACAATGTAAGTTCAGAATCTGTTAAAGCTTCTTTCCATTTTTTAAGCAACAAGGCAATTATACGAACAGAGTGAACCTTTAAATGAGAGGCAAGGAGAAGAGCATTGTCCATGTTTACACCTGTAAACTTAATTACATGTCCCAAAGTCACTACATTAGACGTACAGAACTGTCTGAGAAAACTGGGACTTATTTGCCAGGTTGCACTCAAACGTGTTCCATACACGACTGGCTCTTGAAGAAGCCAATACAGTGAACTATGATGTTCTGCCCTCTCCATTTTAAACAAATTCCAGACTTTAAACAGTCCACGATAAAAACTTGGTAGTCCACTAGTGTTGAGTTGTTTTAAATCCATCAGAAACAATGTTCTGTCCATGCCAAGTCCACCTAATTGGTTCAAAATGGTACATGCCAGTGGTCTCCACACCAAATCTGTTGGACCACACAGAAACCTCTGCACAAACTGGAAACAAAAAGTTGCCCCTCTACTGTTCAGATGGATTAAGCCTTGTCCACCATCTTTCGGCAAAAATAATACACTTTGGGGAGTCCAATGCAAGCGGTCCCAAAATATATCAACAATAAGTGCCTATATCTTTGACAGCAAATCTGAAGGAGGATCAACACATGAAAGGCGATGCCATAAAGTGGATAAAATAAGATTGTTAATAACAAGAACTCTGCCTCTATAAAGGCATCTTTACACAGAAAACAATACACAATCAAAGTGACGCCGATTGTGTTAAGCATTTAACGTAGGCTATCTGAGAGAAATGTAGCAGCGCGTTGATCTCTTCATAGGAAGATTACAAACGGCGAAAGCCAATTGATGACACACGACGATTCTCTGCTGTTATTGCGTCACGATGTGAGTACAGGACTCTTTTACTTCAATGCCCCTTGTTGGATGGCATTATTTTTATTATTTGCCCTATGTTTTGTCTCCTGCTTCTTGAATCTCGCGCCGTCTGAGCTGACTGGAATGCTTTTGTTTGTCATGACAATGACGAGCGGCTATATTCCGCGTTCATTTACACTGAACCAGAACAGTATCAGACTCGCCTTTGATACTAGGGGCTGAGGTGGGTCAGACCCGGCGTATTTTAGGTCCTTTTTAATGCGGCATTGCCTCTTTACACTGAATTCTGAGCAGATACAGACCTGCTTCAGAGCAGCCATAAATCAGCTGTGTAAAGATGCCTTAAGACATTTTTGGTAGAATCCACTTCCATCTAGCAATACGACCTTTAATTTTCTCGAGAACATTATCCCAGTTTTTAAGGACAAAAGGTTCTTCACCCAAAAACACACCTAAGTATTTTAAACCCCTGTCTTCCAATTCAATCCCACAGGCAATTTAAAATCTTTTCCAAACATTCCCCCTATACTGAGAGCCTCACTTTTGCTCTAATTTACTCTGGCTGAAGAAATTATACCATACTGAGCTATAACATTTGTTAACATGTCAATATCTTGCTGATTATCAACTATCATTACTAAGTCATCTGCATACGCAGACAACTTTAAAGGTATATTGCACCCTGGTAAAATCACACCTTGTAAAACAGTTCTAAGTTTAAGTAATAAAGGTTCAAAAGCCAGAGAATATAACATTCCAGACAGAGCACAGCCCTGTCTAATTCCACGCTGGACCTGAAAAGGAGCTCTCAAAACACCATTGATCTTCAAAACACTCTGAACATCAAAATACAAAGTCTTGATTTTACTGATAAAACCAGGAGTAAAACAAAAAGCAATCATTGTTTGCCATAAATATTTGTGTTCAACACAATAGAAAGCTTTTTCCTGATCAATAGAAACAATTTCCATTTTAAGACCAAAAAGCTTAGATATTTCTAACAAGTCTCGAATGAGAACAATATTATCAGAAATCAACCTACCAGGAACACAATAGGTCTGATCAGGATAAATAACTTGTTCCATCACTTTACTAAGTCTACTTGCCAATACTTTGGAAAGGAGCTTATAATCAGTGCAAAGCAGGGACACGGGTCTCCAGTTTTTTATAAGCTGCAGGTCACCCTTTTTAGGCAGAAGGGTAAGAACTGCCCTTCTGCAACCTAAAGGCAAACGTTCATTGGTTATGCTATCATTCAGCATTGCCAAAAGATCTTCTCCAATTACAGACCAAAAAAATTTGTAAAAATCAACAGGTAGGCCATCTAATCCAGGAGTTTTTCTGCTCTGCATGCTTTTCAAAGCCGTATAAAGTTCACCCAGGGAGATATCTGCTTCCAACACTGCATTACTCTCTTGTTTAACCTGGGGAAGACCAGTATAAAAACTTTGAGCTATTACCTGCTCTTCTTGGTGCTCACATTTATACAAATCACTGTAAAAACTAACAGCATGTTTACGAATATCAGCATGATTGGACAATACATGTCCCGAGTCAGACTTTATACTATGAATCAATCTTTTTTGGCCATTTTTTCGCTCCAATCCAACAAAAAAGTGTGATAGAACATCCATTTCCTCTACATTTTAAAAACGGGACCTAATCAGAGCCCATTGTGATGAAACCCCAAGCAAATTAGTCAACACAGATTTTTTAACTTCAAGAGCTTCCAAATAGCGTTGATCTTTTGTGGCTTCAGCTAAACCCTGGAGTTCTTCCACTTCAGACTCCAAAGCTTTTACCGACCTCATCAAGACTTTGGTAACATTACAATTATATTGTTGACACAACTGTTTTACTTTAACTTTTCCAAAGTCTCACCACTGTTGTAAGGACATAAAATCATTTTTTGTATTTTTATGATTTTTCCAAAAAGATACAAAGATGTCTTTACAATTTTTATCTTCTAGTAAAGCTGTATTAAAGTGCCAATAGGCACTACTAGGCTTTACACATTTCAAAAAGACACAAATCACAACAAGTGAGTGATCCGAAAACCCAACAGGGCTAATAATGCAGTTTTTAACAACATTAAAATGATATTTAAAACAATAAAAACGATCAAGTCTGGCCATGGACAATAAATTGTCTTTACAATGAGTCCAGGTATACTGACTTTGATTACCATGTAACCCTCTCCACACATCATATAACTCATGGGTCTCTAATAATTGAATCAGACGAGTGCGAGAGGCAGGATGAGGCTCTACATGATTTCTGTCAAGTCTATTCTCTGTGCAATTCCAGTCTCCACCTATAAATAAAAATTCTTTATCATTACAATCTCTAATAACATCATTTATAACCTCCAAAAAAGTCAATCTCTCTAAACCAACAGCTGGAGCATATACAGTGATAAACACAAGTTGCACATTTTCATATATTACTCTGACTTTTAACAATCGATCTTTAATAACTTCTTCACATTCAAAAGAACACCCACTCCACAACTATTACTTGTTTTGTGACTTCAACACCCTCCCATTCTCTCTTCCAGTCAACTTCGTTATCAGCAGTACTATGAGTCTCTTGTACAAATATAACTTCCACTTTTTTAAGGGAGCACAGTGTGAAACATGAAGTCTTTTTTTCTTTCATTTCTAGCTCCATTTAAATTTAGACTGCCTATTTTTAACTCACTCATAAAACAAAAGAAAAACTAATTAGAAGATTTACTAAACATATTCACCATCTTCTAATTGTCTTTTAGCTTTCAAAACAAGTTTCGTTAAACGATAAATCTCTTGTTCAGAGAAAACTTTCTCTCCTGCGCTTTCAGAACTTTTTTGAAAAGTCTTAACTGAATCAATGAAAGTTGTAAATCAGGAAACACATTCTCAATTTTCACATTCCTGGCTCCTTTAGTACTCTTAAGAAACTTTTTGATACTCAACATAGAGTAGCCACTATTTTTCAGGGGCAAGGACTGAAGAAGCTAAAGAATCAACATCAGAATCCACCTGAAGAGAACAATCACGCAGAGGAATATTTTTCATTTTATCAGAGAGTTGATAAACATCTCTAATTTTACTTTTCCTATCATTAGAGTTGTCATCCACAACCATCTCACTTTCTTTATCCAAAGAACCTCCTACTTCCTCCACTTCTTTCTGAAAACTAATACTAGCCTCTTCTTCAGAATCAATATCACAATGTTGACTGTTCTCAACAGAGTTCTCTCGAACAACTGAATCTGGCCTCTGAACTTTGTGTGATTGTTTCGATTTTATTCTGTCTGATTCATTCTGATTTTGTCCCTGAGAATCATTTAATTCATCCTGATTTTGTCCCTGAGAATCATTTAGTTCATTCTGTTTTTGTCTTTGAGATTTATTTGATTCGTCCAATTCTTGTCTCCGAGTTTAATTTGATTCACTCTGTTTTTGTACTTGAGATTCATTTAATTCATTCTCTTGCCCTTGAGATTTAATTGTTTTGTCCAATTTCTGTCCCTGAGGTTCATTTGATTCATTTTTCTTTTGTTTCTGAGATTTACTTGACTCACCCTGTTCTACAGTTTCAATATTAATCTCAGCAGCAGTTTTTTCTGGTCAAGAAACATTTCATTTTTTCTGAGGTTACATAAAAATTGTAGTCATAATCATCCACTCTGAACTTAAACACTAAGTTTAATTCTTCATTGTTGTTTTTTAAGATCATAAAGACTTGCCTTCTAAAAGAAACAACATGTCTCAATTGTGGAGATTTACAGCCGAAAGAAATCGATCTAATCAGCAACATTAGCTGTCCATGTTCCCTTAACATCTCATTACTAATGAACGGAGGGACTTGGGACAAAATTATCTTTTTTGCCGGATTAACAAGCGGCACCACTTGAACAAAGACATCTTTAATTATTATGCCTTGTTCAACAATCGTTGCAACTTTATCAAAGCTGTCCACAAAAATCACAACTCCGTTGTTCATTCTAGACGCGGATTTAACGCTGTCGTATCCAACAATCCCTCCGACTGCCAAAGCGCAATCCTCTACAGAACAATCTATAGTCGGACAAAGTTTAAAAGCATGTCGGCGTGTGAGCTTTTCCAGCCCCACACTTCCAACTCCACGAACCGGCATGACTCCCGGTTACACGGGTTGTCACCACCACCAAAAACCTAAACCACTTAAACTATACCACTAACGATAAACAAAACTCTTAAATAAACCTAAAAAAACATAAGAAAAAAGAGAGAAAAGAGAGAGAAAAAACACTCGCGCAAAACCACGCTCCCAATCTCGCATCCACTCACTCAACTTCCGCTCAGAGAGAGAGAGAGAGAGACTGAGACATTTCTTAATATATATTCTTTTATATTCCACAGAAGAAAAAGTCAGAGGTTTTCTCTCAATCCAAATTTCAAAGAATTCATTCATTAATTTTTAAAATTCAGCAACTGAAATTCAATTTAAAAGGACACACAACAATGGTTCGTCAGAAGCATTGAAGATAGGCAGTGTCATAGATTCACACAAAATGTTAATGAAAAAGAAGGCAAGTTAAGAAGTATACATAAAAGTGCTTCTTTAAAACAATATGCATTAGAAAAATTTATCATATAAGCTAAACTCAAGGGCCACCATGTCAAAATTTGAGGCTTTATGACTATTAGAGATTCCCAAATCTGAATTGCAATATGCTCTGTAGGTCTCTGTGTCAACGCACACATTTCTTGTCTTATTGCATTTTACATTTTCCCCATAGACTAGCAGGGATCTGAAAAACATGTTGGAGTTTCTGTTTTGTCTTACTGAAAGAGGCCCACAGCATGTTGATTCACAAAGGGGGCTTTGGTGGATTTTCCTTCCTCTCTCTTAACCCCATTAAATTTCCCCCCTCCTTCTCCCACTTTCTCTTTTTTTTTTTTCCTGACAGTATATTATCAGTTACTCTTTAATAGTGCAGCTGTACAATTTTAATTTTAATTATTTTTTACTTCAGTAATCTCTTTGTGCCCTGCTGGTGAGAAAATAGAGACAATGGATGAAAGACAGCTTGACTCTCCAGTAGCCAGTGAGTTTTATTAGCTTACTGGGAGGGGTAAAATAGACTATGGCCAAACTGAATCCTCAGGTTTGGCAAAGAGGAAATTAAGTATTTCAGTATGCACAACCTACATGCATCCAGTTGCCTCACATGACATGGATAGAGTGCTGTGAATATGGGACACATAAGTAATAGGTTCCATGAAGTAACCCAATCATAGAGCTTGCACCCCCCCGCCGCCACCCCCCAACAGCCGACTGGAGCAGCTGGCTCATTATACAAGACTGATGAAATGGCTTTCATATAAAGGCACCCAGGCTCCAAAGACGACCCCCTCACGGCCTCTCCTTGTTTCCCACTGCCCTCCCTCCACACTGTACATGTGGAAATTATTTGCACGTAGCTGTCCAGGACTCCTGGTTAGATGGGAACAGGACATAGAGAGGGGAGGCAGCTGTGGGCTGTTGTAATGGCAGCACAATCAGGACGTCAGGCCAGAGCTGATTTAAACCAGCTTTCTCAGTGCATGCGTTTGTCTCTCAGCTGCTCGACAAAGAGAAGCAAAGAGAAGGAGGGACAGTCAATATTGATGGGTGCTATGTAAGATTAGCGGAAGGAAGCTTATAGTGTTGTAAATCAAAATGAGGCCTGAATAGTTTTCTTTGCTTACAAAGACATTTAAGGTCATTTAAGGTCAAAGACATATATTATTATCCTGAAAAAATGTGTCTTTTACTAGTATGCCAATGCATTTGGCATAATCTGAACACAAAGCTTTACTAGTATTTTACAGTAGGCCGTGTGTTCACACACAAATGCCATTGAAATTATGAGGCATACAATTGGCATAGTGTTTTAGTGACAACTGGCATATGTAATAATGATTCAAATGTTATAGTCTTTGGAGTCCCACATCAAAAACTACTAATCACCACGTCATTGTACTTTATAATTAAAAACAAATGTCTTCACATCTTTTGGCAGTGGTGTCTTAAAACATGTCCAGGCGGGATTTGACAGCTGTGGTGTGTCCCACAACACCATCCCCTGGACCTAAAGGAGTTGTGAGGTGGTCTATACCCCTGTGGTTCTTCATCTTTTCAAGATATTGGGGTGGTCTCAGCCATGCCTCTGCTGTGTTTAACTTCATTTCCTTTGAGGAGCTTTGTGGCCAAGTGAGGATGATGAAAGATTGGGTCTAACAGATTGTTGTGTAAACATTTTTTAATTTTTTAATTTTTTAGAGGTTGTCAAACCTTTGTTGTTATAGAAGGGTTAAGGATACTGTGAAAGCAATTTGGCTCCTAGCAGTTTGTAGTATATGTAAAATGGTTTATTTTCAAGGTTTATTTAATTTATATTTACATTTACAGTGGCATGAAAAAGTATGTGAACCCCGTGCAGAATCTGTGAAAATGAGAATTATTTTAATAAAATAAGAGGGATAATAAAAAATGCATGTTATTTTTTGTTTAGTACTGTCCTGAGTAAGATATTTTACATAAAAGATGTTTGCATTTAGTTCACAAGACAAAACAATAGCTGAATTTATTAAAATAACCCCATTCATAAGTATGTGAACCATTGATTCTCAATACTGTGTGTGGTTACCTGATGATCCACGACTGTTTTTATGTTTTGTGATTGTTGTTCATGAGTCTCTTGTTTGTCCTGAGCAGTTAAACTGAGCTCTGTTCTTCAGAAAAATCCTCCAGCTCCTGCAGATTCATCAGTTTTCAGGCATTTTTGCATATTTGAACCCTTTCCAGCAGTGACTGTATGATTTTGAGATCCATCTTTTCACACTGAGGACAATTGAGGGACTCAAACTCAACTATTAAAAAGGCTCAAACATTCACTGATGCTCAAGAAGGAAACACGATGCATTAAGAGTCGGGGTGTGAAAACTTTTGAATTCAAATATCAAGGTAAATTGTACTTAATTTTTCTGCCGGGAAACATGCAAGTATCTTCTGTTGGTTCCGATGGGCAGTACTAATGAAAAACAATGATATTTAAACAAAATAGGAAAAATTGTGACATCTTCATCCTGTTCAAAAGTTTTCACCCCCCGACTCTTAATGCATCGTGTTTCCTTCTGGAGCATCAGTGAATGTTTGAACCTTTTTTTAATAGTTTTGTTTGAGTCCCTCAGTTGTCCTCAGTATGAAAACACAGATCTCAAAATCATACAGTCACTGCTGGAAAGGGTTCAAATATGCAAAAATGCTTGAAAACTGATGAATCTGCAGGAGCTGGAGGATTTTTCTGAAGAACAGAGCTCAGTTTAACTGCTCAGGACAAACAAGAGACTCATGAACAACAATCACAAAACATAAAAACAGTCGTGGATCATCAGGTAACCACACACAGTATTGAGAATCAGTGGTTCACATACATATGAATGGGGTTATTTTAATAAATTCAGCTATTGTTTTGTCTTGTGAACTAAATGCAAACATCTTTTATGTAAAATATCTTACTCAGGACAGTTTTTATTATCCCTCTTATTTTATTAAAATAATTCTAATTTTCACAGATTCTGCAAGGGGTTCACATACTTTTTCATGCCACTGTACATTTAATACTTTAGGAGACAATTTTTTTCCCAAATCGACTTACAGGGTTAAGGTAAGGGTGGAGAACAATAGAAGCAATTGAACCAACAAAAGAGCAACAATATGGTACATATAGTAGATAGAAAATAGATAGAATAGAAAGTGTTAGTATTAATGGGTCAAGTGTTGATGAAAAATATCTTTCTTGAATATGGCAAGAAAACTGTTTGGGTTGAGTTAGGCAGGTCATTGCACCAGCAGGGAACAGTCAAGGTAAAGGTCCGTGAAAGTGATTTTTGTGCCTCTTTGGGATGGCACCACAATGCGCCATTCACTTGCAGAACACAGGCTTCTGGAGGGCACATAAGTCTGAAGTAGTGAGTTAAGGTATAGGGGCGCAGAGCTATGGGTTGTTCTGTAGGCAAACGTCAGTGCCTTGAATTTGATGTGAGCGGTTAATGGCAGCCAGTGCCAATTGATGAAGGCAAAAAATGTTTTAACATTGACCACAACTTTCTTTTGAATAGATTCGAAAATTACATTGGCATTAGTGGAATTGCATTGGCATGGTTCAAGTCATATTTATCTGACTGGTATTAGTTTGTAGCAGTAAATGAAGAGGTGTCATATCGATCACAAGTTCAGTATGAAGTACTGCAAGGCTCAGTACTAGGACCATTGTTTTTCACAGTATACATGCTACCCTTGGGAGATATCATTAGGAAGCATGACGTTAGTTTTCACTGTTACGATGATTATACTCAAGTCTATATTTCTTCATGCCCATACATACCAATTCACAAAATTAACAAAAAGCATAGTTGAAAAAAAAAAAGAGATGACTACTAAAAAAAAAAAAAAAGCCTCTGCACGTAATAACCTAGGCAAGGCAAGTTTATTTATATAGCACATTTCATACACAATGGTAATTCCAAGTGCCCACACCTTCTGCCTCTGATGGCTTCCAGTGTCATTCCAGTCCCTTATTGGAGTGGAGGTGGACTATCCCCACACCTTCTGCATCTGATGGCTTCCAGTGTCTTTCCAACCCCTTATTGGAGTGGAGTATTCACCACACTATTTGCCTCCTTTGGCTTCCAGTGTCTTTCCAATCCCTTAATGGGGTGGAGGTTCTGATGTTGATCGTTACATAGGAGAGGGAGCTTTTGGCCGCTGAAGAGGATGAGGAGGCTGAGCTGCCCCCCTCCGGGGTGGTTGCTCACGCCGAATCGGATTCAGAGTTGATGGCCGTGCTTTCCAGGGCAGCAGCGGGCATTGGGCTCGAGTGGAACCCTCCACAGTGTCCCGAGCGCTTGCAGTTTGATGATTGGTTCCTGGGTGTGGCACACAGTTCACAGCCCCTAGCCACTCCAGTGCCTTTCTTCCCAAAGGTGAGGAGGTTCAGAAAACATGGAAGGCATCTTTTACTGCCTGCAGCCATACTTCTGTCTTCTCCACTCTCACTGCGGTGCACTTGTGCCCGCAGTCTGTCATCACCTGGCGGAATCGTCCACGTCTCCTGTCCAAGGCAGATAAGATGACAGCAGCCCTGGCTGCTAAGGTTTACTCTGCCACTGGACAGGCCATGGCCATCCTGCAGGTCCATCAGGCAAAAGCTCAAAGAGCTGCATGATGGTAGTTCTGAGCCAGGGTTGTTGCAGGAGCTGCGCACGGCAACTTACCTTGCCCTCCGGGCGGCAAAAGTCACGGTGCAGGCCCTCAGTCAGACGATGTCCACCTTAATGCTCCAGGAACATCATCTCTGGTTGGACCTGGCTGAGATGTAGGACGCAGACAAAGTTTGCTTACTTGACGCCCCATCTCCCAGGCTAGCCTCTTCGCCAACACTGTCGAGGACTTTGTCCAGCAGTTCTCGGCAGTCCAAAAGCAGACAGACACCATCAATTACATTCTGCCCCAGCGTGACACTGCCACCAAGCTGCCGTGGGCTGGCCCCCAGCCTGCTCGTCACCAAAGGCGTCCCACCGGTGGCTGCACAGGCTCCGGGGAGACTGGAACCATCCTGTCCACCCCGAGCTACCCGCAGAAAGGCGGCACACCCATCCAGACCACCAAACCCTCAAAGCATGGAACATCTAGGTGGCCCAGAGATGGAGGGAGCTGCTCTGACCCAAGACATGGTGAACGCACCGTTCCTTCCCCCGGAGGTGGGCCGGGTGGAGAATCTTTTGCTTCATTTTCTTTCTGTTCTGCTGCTGGCCCCAGTGCCAGTGGTACCCACATTCTCAGTAAAAGAGCAGTTTCCAAAACCTCTGGGCCATACTAGGTCTTTGCTGACAGTGAGCGACGCTTCACTTCCTCACTCTCGGCCACACCCTCATTCGCCACGGATGGGGAGTTCCCGTTTTAGGGATGCACCTCCACTCCGGGACGCTGTGCTTCCTGGGATGGGCCCCAGTGCTCCTCGCTGACGTCTGTTGTCTCTTTGGTGCTGGCTAGTGCTTCCCAGTCTGTCCCCCTGGCTCATTCGGACAATCAGACTTGACTGAGTGATTCGGTTTGCCAGGCGTCCCCCCAGGTTCAGTGGCGTCCCATTCACCTCGGTTGCAGGCAAAGTCACCCATGTCCTGCGTGCGGTTATTGCAGTCCTCCTGGCGAAGGATGCAATAGAGCCTATCCCCCCAGCCAAGATGAAGGTCAGGTTTTTACAGCCTGTACTTCAAAGTACCCACAAAGAGTGGGGGGTTACGGCTAATCTTGGATCTGTGTGTCTTGAAGATGCTCATGCATAAACTCACCCTCGCGTGTGTTCACTCCCAGGATTGGTTTGCAGTGATCGACCTGTAGAGTGCGTACTTCCATGTCTCGATTTTACTTTGACAAAGATCGTTTCTTCACTTTGGGTTCCAGGATCGAGCTTACCAGTACAAGGTCCTTCTAGTCGCGGAAGTTACCCTTGCCCCCAGGGTGTGAACTACGGGGGAGCTAGGGGGAGCTCGGCTCCCCTTAATAAGACATGGGCTCCCCTGAAAACGTGATTTGAGAAATTTTGGGGGTCTCAAAAAATATTGACAATGTGTTATTTTGACATGCAATTTCAGTTTTGTGTAATGTAATCATTGTGGATTATCATGTGTAAAATTGCAAAAATATCATTCATTCATGCATGACAGCGATTTAAACCTAATTCACTTCAATAAAGATAACTATACATGCTATTCTTGTCATGAGCATCAAGGTGTAGGGGCTCTGCGATGCAAATTCCACTCATGTTTAGGACGTTAACTCGAACAGCAAAAGAAGCTGACCCCAGGCCTGTGTTAAGGTAAGGCATGTTATTCGCAATTACATGTTGTGGCTGGGTTGTTATAGCTCTGCACGACTCTCAATGTATTAGACCTAATTGAACAGAGGAATTTTGGTATTCTTCTGTAGCCTGACGAGTAACTTTAACCATTGTTCCTGTGAACTAAAGCTTGATGCTTTGTTTGTAGACTATTTGTGGGTGGCTGTTTGTTGTTTCACCTATCAATTCCTGTCAATAATGTATAATAGGGTAAATCCTATATAATGCTTGCATAAAGCAAGTAGTGTACACAGTCATAGCTGTTATGTATCACTGCTTTACACCTGGAGTATATAAGCACTGACCTCTCTGTTTCACATTCTCAGTTGATGACCCTGACGTTCCCCTCCTTCCTCCCCACCACCACCAGGTTGGCCCTGTCCATCCATCGTGGGTGGGCTCCGCCCCTGCCTTCATCTTCAGGCAGGATCAGCCGGATCTGCATCCCCCAGGATTCAGAATAAGGACTGGGCCTACACCAAAACACTTATACAACAAAACATGAATCATTGTCGCTCACTACCATCTGTTAATACATTATGGAATAAATACCAAGCAAACGGTAGAACCAGGAAGTATGACCATATTAGCCTGGTTCTGTCAACAATGCATTGGCTCCCTATTAAATATTGCATAGATTTCAAAATCTTGCTAATTACTTACAAAGCACTAAATGGTTTAGCTTCTCAGTACTTGAGCTAGCTCCTAATGCATTATAGTCCTTCACATCTATTGTGATCCCAAAATTCTAGCTAGTTGACAATACCTAGAATATCAAAATCAGCTGCAAGCGGTAGATCCTTTCCCTATTAGCACCCAAACTATAAAATAGTCTTCTTAGCCTTGTTCAGGAAGCAGACACACTCTGTCAGTTTAAATCTAGACGAAAAAACACATCTTTATAACCTGGCATACACATAACACATCACATTTCTATAATTCAAATCCATTAAAGGATTGTTAGGCAGCATAAATGAGGTCAACCGGAACCAGGAACACTTTCCTTACCACGCAATGTACTTATTACATTGTAAGATTAATGGCTACTATGCAATGTCTCTGTTTATCCCGAGGTTACCATAGTCATCCGTATCCAGTCCGTATCAAGATCAGGTGGTGGACGCTCACATAGACACAACCACAAACCAACC
Organism: Anabarilius grahami; assembly: GCA_003731715.1. NCBI lineage: Eukaryota > Metazoa > Chordata > Actinopteri > Cypriniformes > Xenocyprididae > Anabarilius > Anabarilius grahami. The sequence goes on from RJVU01018862.1 coordinate 2,692,893, forward strand.
CTGAATTTCAGCAGAGATCTTGTCAACTAGATAATCCCCTGTGAAGGCTTCGTCAACACAACATCCATCGGCAACAGATCCTCAGCAAAGACCACAAGAACAAGACAACTCCTCTGCACAGACCTATGACCAGCTTTGTCTCCATACTGGCATGACGAATCCAATGTCCAAGCAAAGGAACTGAATGAAATATCTGAATGCTACTGATCCACAATCTGATATTTGAATGCTACTGATCCACAATCACAATCTGAAATGACTTGGACGATGACATCACTTTAATCTGCAGAGCTGCTTAATAGATGAAATTAACTAATTTAATAATTGATCTTTACAACGGAACTGAATAAACACTGAACTGACTCTAGCTGAACAATGACTCTATTTTCTTTTAGAGCTGTTGTTGAACAGTGTTTGCATTTTCCTGTTATCACTGTAAAGCTGCTTTGAAACAATCTGTATTATAAAGCACTATAAATAAAGGTGACAAAATGTTTGACATGTTCTTTTCAGTTTGTTAAAGACAACTCTTGTTGCCGCATTCTGGATAAGTTGCAGAGATTTGACAGTACAGTCCATGCTGGAAGGCCTACCAAGAGAGCATTACAATAGTCCAGTCTGTATAGTGGACAAGGAGTTGTGTAGTATGCTCCGATAAGAAGTGCCTGATCTTCCTAATGTTGTATAAGGCAAGTCTGCAGGACCAGGCAGTTCAAGCAATGTGGTCTGTGAAGTTTAGCTGATCATGAATCACAACTCCAAGGTTCCTGGCTGTCATGGAAGGAGTTATGGTTGATGATCCTTGCTGAATGGAGAAGTTTTGATGAAGTGTTGGATTGGCCGAGACCACAAGCAGTTCTGTTTTGGCAAGGTTTAGTTGAAGGTGATGGTCCTTCATCCAGAAAGAAATGTCTGTTAGGCTGAGATGTGAGCAGCATCTGATCATCCGGCTGGAATGAGAGGTAGTTGTGTGTCATCAGCATAGCATTGATAGGAAAAGTCATGATTCTGAATGACAGATCCTATTGATGTCATGCAAATGGAGAAGAGAAGTGGTCCTACTTGAAAGACCTGAGGACCTACAAAAAAAATAAAGGTTTTGAATGGTTATAAAATCACAAGCATTTGCGTCAGTGGGCGAATATGTTATTGACCCACTAAAACAATTTGCGTTGTTTTGGGGCTTCATTCTTCTGGACCCATCCAAAAACACATGAGGGTCCTCAGCTCTTATGTAGATGTCATTAAGTTGCCAGGAAAAGGTTTAATACAAAAATACCCTTCAGTTGCCAGGAAAAGGTCCAATCTGGCTATAAAATTGTAATGAGCTGAGACAAGTGTAGAACTGCCATTATGAGAATGGTTTTAATCTATTTAAAGTCTTTGTCTAACTCCAACACACAATTATTTATTTATTGATTTTATTTTTTATTTTGTTTTACCTTTATGGAAAGTGTTGTTTTAGTTTGCACTGGTGCCTCCATGGTTTTTAAGCTTGAAAAGAGGTTTGGTGATGTTCAATGAGCCCCTGTGTTGCCTAAAGGTTTCCTGGTATACAAAGCCACATCTTAGTTTTGAAGTCTGTGTGTAATTATCAGGCCACTGATTTAGAGAGGCTGACTGAGTTTGTAATGACACACAACCTAGGGCAACTTGACTTCAAAAAGAAGAAAAAGAGAAGTACCTACAAAGAGTATTTGTGAAGACTTCATATATGTATATATACATACACTACCGTTCAAAAGTTTGGGATCGGTAAGATTTTTAATGTTTTTAAAAGAAGTTTCATCTGCTAACCAAGGCTGCATTTATATAATTAAAAATACAGTAAAAATAGGAATATTGTGAAATATTATTACAATTTAAAATAACTGTTTTCTATTTGAATATATTTTACAAAGTAATTTATTCCTGTGATGGCAAAGTTGAATTTTCAGCATCATCACTCCAGTCTTCAGTGTCACATGATCCTTCAGAAATTACTCTAATATCTGATTTGCTGCTCAAGAAACATTTCTGATTATTATCAATTTTGAAAACAGTTGTGTACTTTTTTTTCAGGATTCCTTGATTAATAAAAAGTTCAAAAGAACACCATTTATCTGAAATACAAAGCTTTTGTAATATTTTACACTACCGTTCAAAAGATTGGGGACAGTAAGTATTTTTTTGAAAAGAAATTAATACTTTTATTCAACAGGGATGCATTAAATCATTCAAAAGTGACAGTAAAGACATTTACAATGTTAAAAAAGATTATATTTCAAATAAATGCTGTTCTTTTGAACTCTCTATTCATCAAAGAATCCTGAAAAAAAAATTGTACACAAATATTTTGTACAATTGTACACAATAAATGTTTCTTGAGCAGCAAATCAGCATATTAGAATGATTTCTGAAGGATCATGTGACACTGAAGACTGGAGTAATGATGCTGAAAATTCAGCTTTGCCAACACAAGATGAAGAAATTATATTTAAAAATATTTTCAAATAGAAAAGTTATTTTAAATGTAATAATATTTCACAATATTACTGTTTTTACTGTATTTTTTATTAAATAAATGCAGCCTTGTTGAGCAGACAAAACTTCTTTTAAAAACATTAAAAATCTTACCGATCCCAAACTTTTGAACGGTAGTGTATATATACACTGAACAAAATTATAAACTCAACACTTTTGTTTTTGCCCCCATTTTTCATGAGCTGAACTCAAAGATCTAAGGCTTTTTCTATGTACACAAAATACCTATTTCTCTCAAATATTGTTCACAAATCTGTCTAAATCTGTGTTAGTGAGCACTTCTCCACCTCACAGGTGTGGCATATCAAGATACTGATTAGACAGCATGATTATTGCAAAGGTGTGCCTTAGGCTGGCCACAATAAAAGGTGT